>SNQJ01S0093559.1:18777-29869 GCA_010110895.2 Picea sitchensis
ATATCTTCAAATACTTTGGAATGCTTATCAATGATCCCTTGGAGATCTAGGGGAATAGATGGCTTAGATGTTTGAACATCTAGTGAGCATAGTTGTGCAATTACAACTTGATGCCCCTTTTTCAATAATTTTGTCATGCCATTGGAGTTGATCACCTGAGTTTCCATGTGATACCTCTTAACTCAATTTCTTTTCCTTCTAATGAAAATTTCATGAAAATTTCTTGAAAATTAAAAGTCATTGTTCCTAATGATTGTAACCATTGGATTCCTAGTACGACATCAACACCACCCATGGGTATAGCAATCAATGGACTATTAATTACATATTCCCCCATAGTAAGATTGATCTTATTGCATTTTCTTAAGCAATTGATAGTTCCTCCATCTACAATCATTACTTTAAACTTTGGTGCTGGATATACAAAGAAATTGAGAGCTTTGGCTAATTTATAGTGAATGAAATTATGAGTACTACCAGAATCAATTAGGATTGTTACCTTTTTCTTTTTGATATATCCTTCGATATTTAGGGTTTGAGGAGTGCTAATTCCAGCCAATGCATTACACGATATCATGGGGGTCAACTCTTCAGAAGAAATCACGTCTACATTTTTATCTTGAGATGGTTCCTGTTCTTCTTCCTCTTCACAATCTATGTAGAATAATTTCTTCTCACCACACTTATGTCCCTTACTATACTTGTTGTCACAATTAAAGCATAAACCTTTTATTTTTCTTTCCTCCAATTGTTGAGGTGTCAACCTGGTAGGTTGAGGTGTTTTAGAAGAAGGAACACTATTCTCTCGATAGCTGTTAGGATTGGTCTGTCTAGTAGCCATAGCCATATTTTTACTTTCAACATTTCTTGCCACCCTAAATGCATTCTCCAATGATTTGGGTTCCCAAAGATGAACCTCATGTTGAGTGTTATCCCTTAAAGTTCCCATGAATAAATCAATTAAGTGTTCATCTGGAATATCTGTTACCTTTATATTCAATATTTGGAAGTTCTCAATGTGCTCTATAACTGAACCCTTTTGCTTGAGATTTATCAATTGGTTAAAGAAGGTATTTCTCCTTGTATCCTCATAGTGTGCTATCATTTCTTCCATGAAAATTGTCCAAGTGACGAGTCATTTGCGAGAACAAAGAAATCGATACCACACAAATTGATTGGTTTCTAAATATAAAGAAGCAATATGTGCCTTTTGTGTATGTGGCACATTATGTAGATCGAAGAATTGCTCCATCTGAAGTATCCATGTGATTGGGTCCTTTCCATCAAACTTCCTCATATCGATCTTAGGAAAGTGGTTGGTCTTCAACCCTAAGTTAGAGTTTCTCCATTCTTGATTCATCTTCCTTATGTCCTCATCATGAATTTCATGTGATACATTTTCACTTTCAAGTGTCCTCTCTATTAGGAATTTTTTCAATCCTTCCATGATCTCCCCTTTTAAACTATCCATGTTAGTATTTATTGCCTCCAACTTACCTTCCATTGAATCCATCATCTCTTGTAGTTCATCTTTTGTTACTGTCTTCTTTTGTAAATCATTTATGTCCCTACGCATTTCTTCACCTTCATCAAGAGTCCAAGTAGGACCATCTGGAGGCTTATTTGGTGTAGAAGTTCCCTTTTTTGGTGGCATGTTGGCCAAGTATCACTTTAAACCTTGATTTTGAGGTGGTTCTTTTAGACAATCTTTCTTTTATTGTATATCCAAAATTTTGGCCCTTCTGGGTATGAAATTTTCTTTTTTATAGTTCTCTAATATTTCTTCTCTGCAATTCCATAAGTCTGATCAAAATTGGATGTGCCAAGTAGAATTTATGGTAACTTCCCCACAACTTTCTGATTTTTGGCCTTTCCAGGAGATATCACTTGTATAGCATGCCCCACACAAAATAATTGGTATAAAATTATGAAACTTGTACCATAAATACTACAAACTTTCCACTATCCAATGTAACTAGTCTCACTCAAATTGGACACTCTAGGAATAATTTATGATTGTTTTACCCGGAACACCTGCTTGCGACTAGTCAGTAGGACTAGTCAAATACCCTATCTTCCACATGGTGTATCTAGAAATGTAAGATGACCCAAAAGCTGAAATATTTATCACAAATAATTTAATAATTTTTGTGAATACTCTCTAGATTTTAGGTTCTGAAACATTACATAAAAGTTTTTATAGCGAAAATTCTGCGATGACTCAATTAAGGACAATTCCAGAACCCTATCTTACACAGGATGTATCTCCTAAAGTATAAGGCCTCATGAGGTGAAATTTTAACCCAATGTACCTTGATCCATCTACTAAATATCATCCAAATTTTTCCTTTTGAAATGTCGTAGAAAACAATTTATAGCAAAAATTCCAAGGTGTCTCAGATGTAGCAGTGAAACCCCAAGACCTTGAGATCTGATACCATATGTTAAGAACCAAATATCAATATAGCATAGAAAAAATTTAGAATAAGTACTCAATGCCTTGAAAAAGAGATAATTTCAGGTGATAAGCCTCTTCGAGGGAGAAACCTCCTTATACCCCACATAAATGTCCAAATACCAAATGATTCCAAATGAAAATGTATCCTTGGTATATATAGGAGACCAGGAGGTACAATTACAACTAATGGATTCAAGCCGACATAAATTAAATAAAATTACTAATGTAATATGCCCAATTAAGGGGTAATGTGCCACTATTTAGGGCTTAACACATGTCCACCATACTTCTCTAGTTGGTTGTTTCCTTGTTCTGTTCCAAACCTAATGCACAATAACAACTTACATTGGTACCAGTCTTTCATTGATTGTTTGTGCACACTCCACCATCTTGCAAGTGTTTCCTTGAATGYTATATCTAGGGCTAAGAGCCTCTGATTTTCTAACACTTCATCTTTGTACCATGTTAAGAATGCTTCTAGTTCATTCACCCCATGGAAGCTGGGAGGTTCCCTTATCTCCATAACTACCCATCTTACTGCATGGTCTATTCTTGCGCATATTTTTCTGGATACTTTGTGTAACCTCTGCTGCCAATTTCTAAGCATGTATCTAAGTCTAACACACATGAGGTGATGCTTCACCAACTGAGTATCCCATCTGCATTTGGATTCACATAATATTCATCTCGCGCAGTTGTTATGTACAATTGGTTGATTTCCTCCAGGTCCAAGCAAGTAGGTTCTACAAACCTTTCCCCTTCTAATGGGGCATGTTATCACATAACAATTGCTCAATTTCATAGGTGACAACCATTAGCACACAGAGTAGGCAAAGGAAATTACAATGGAGTTTTCCCCTGTACATATTCAATGTGGCGCTATCTCTAAATGCAGATGGAAGGACTCCAAAGTTAGCGGGTGGATAAAAGTTTAGCAAGGGCACTAAAAGTAGCCGACGCACCCAGATCTTAGCTCCCCTCTAGATTGATAGTCACTAGTCATATCGGGGCCACAACATGCGTGGGTGAGCCGATATCAAAACCGTGGTTTTGTAGGGAGGCGATGTGTCAGAAGGAGGTTCATATCGGGCCCGAAAGTGGTGAAGGTCCAAACCACTTTTAACAACCCCGATATGAACATGCGCCTATAACACCCTATCCCAGGTTGACAAGTGGTCACTTGACACTTGTCCCGTCACACTCCAATCCCAAGGAGCGATCAACCAATGAGCAAGGGTTGACTTCCACGACATCGACGTCCAATTCAAGTGCGACAGGTGGTCTTCTGCAGATCATTCGTCTCATTGCACTCTAATCTCGACGAAGATTCAATTAATGAGGCAGAGGCTGGTAGTTGAAACATCAACTCAACCCATAAATGGAAGGCTCGATAGTTATGGCCAAGGAGGTCAAAATGTCAGTAGGGTACAACAATGGTCAGTTTTCTGTAGGTCCTCATTGAACCTGGTTTGCATTTGACAGAGGGAAACACCCCCATTCTGACAGAGAAATACTCAGGCACAGAGATTTAAATGGCATTGCCAGATCGTACTCCTCGTAGTTGTGGACTGGTCTAAGTATAAATAGATCAGTTTGATCTTTTGTTATGGTCATCAACTGGTTGAGCAAAGCTCCCTATTTTGTAATAATTTGATGCTAGAACTGTTATGGGGTTATGTATAAAATTTGATACTTTCTCATTAATAGAAGTCAACTTCTCTCACCTCTTTGTAAAAATTGTGCTAAAACACTCGGGCATGGAGGATCCAGTCGAGGGTTGTAGTTTTATTGTAGTGTAGGTTTTATTACAGTATTGTTGTGACCCATTTTAGTGATCTTCCTTGTTACCTTATTTCCCCTTACACTAAAAGGCTCAGCCATGGAGGATCCAGTCGAGTTGTTGTAGTAGCATTGTGATGTAGGTTTGATCATTATGTTTCTACAACATATTTCAGTGTCTGAAGCTTAAGTTCAATATTTTTCTTGAGCTTGAGTTTTTCTTCACCAAAGTTGCTTGAAATCCGGATGCCCATGGCAGATTTGTCCACCGTTCTCACTAAGTCTTCCATCTTCTCACACTTAAACTCAAATCACTGATTGAATTTAATGAGGCCCCCACATCCCTTTGCATTTCTTGTCTAGTTCCCGTATTAAAATCATTCTTGTACTGAGTTTTTCCCATTTGACCTCCACTCATAAAACCAACATACACCAAATATTTTGATGGGTACTGGGCTTATCCTCATGCAATATGAGGGTGAATATCAGTGCTAACATTCTTGGCCCTGTTGTAGAGGAAATAATTGAAGACATTTCCCTGGGATAAAACGACAAATAAATTTTGATTCTGAAGGTGCATTGGAAATCAGTAACTCGAAGATTGCAAATTGCACTTGGCGAATCCATTGTTTCAGTTGTGGCTCCCAAAGGCAGACACACAAGGTCTACTCCACAACTGCCTCTGGCTACACCTGAAGCTTACCCAGAAAAGATTATCAGAAAGGGAAAGACCCCTCAAGAAGAGATTTCAACTGTTGTAGCAGGTGATTCTGGTAATTTACATCACTCTTCTTTAAAAACTCCAGTAGTTGCATCTAGTTCTCCTATTATACCATCTGTTGGAGTTTCTAGAAGTTTAAATTTTGGGAGTGTCCCTGTTGAATTCTCCCCTTCTAGGCCTTATTTAGAAGAGAGATTTGACACCCCTGTTTCCCCTGATATTGTGAAGTGGTTCAAACCCAAAGGTTTATAGGATTTTCCCACTTTGGGTCTCCCTACTCCTCGTCCTGTCATAGTTGTTGTATCTAAAGAGGGGAGAACTTATTTTCCTTTCTACCCTAGAAACACAGTTCTAGTTTCACCTGTCCGAACCCCATCTCCCTTGGTTATCCTACAGTCCACATCCAAATGGTAGGCACTAATCTTCCTAGAAATAGAATGGACACCATAGTGGCTGCTAGGTATGCCCCTCTTGTTTTACCTCAGCCTATGAATCCCCTCCCAGTTGGATATTACCTCAATTACATGCCCACGTTTACAGGAGGGGAGGATATAACTATAGAACTGAGAAGAGAACGTTGCAACTTTCTACAGTTATGCAGATAATCTTAATATTGAAAATGAAGATGTCTGGTTGAGATTTTTTGTACAAAGCCTTGATGGTGAGGCTAGAAAATGGTTCGGGGGTCTGACTCTTGGATCTATTGATGGGATTGTAGCTCTAGATGATGCATTCTTAACACATTGGGGGGATAAAAAAGAGTTCCTCTATTACATCAGAGAGTTCAGATCTCTTAAGAGATAAGAAGGGGAATCTGTCTCAAACTTCTCCAAGAGATTTAATAAAATGTACAATAAGATCCCCACTGAGATTAAGCCTACTGAGACCTCTGCCAAGATCACTTATGCTAGTGCCTTCAACCCTAAGTTTTTCCTCATGCTGAGAGAAAGAAGAGCTTCCTCTTTGGCTCATATGCAAGATGCAACCCTTGAAGTAAAATCCAATATACTAGCAGTTGACAAAATTAGGAGTAAGGTTGATAGAGACAGAAGAAAAGGCAGGTCTGAAGCTTCAACCTTTGGTCCCTCTGCTTCCCACCATCAAGTATATGAGTTGACTAAGTTGGTTAAATCATTTTTTGCAGAAATGGAGAAACTGAAATTTAAAGGGAAACAAGGCTATAAGAGCGCTCAAAATGTTTATAACAGGGGTAATTTCAGAAGACCAAATAACGCCCCTCAGATCATCTAGAGAGATCAAAGAAATAGGGATGATCAAAAGGTCTTGAACCCTGTACAAAATAATCTGGTTACTGATGAAGGAGAGAGAGAAGATGTAGATCCTGAAATCCATTGCCTAGGTGACACCTCTTCATTTCCTCATTTTAACTCAGTTCGCATATGAAGAGTCCCTCATGGATAGCCAACTAAATGAGATGAGCAAAGGGGAAAGGACCAATATCCAACCAAATAGATATAACCTTAGGTCCAAAAAGAAATATGGAAATCCTGATAGACATGAGCAACCCAATAGAACAAAACATCTTGTTAAGGAGGTGGTAGCTAGCAGCAAAGAAAAGGAGGCATAGAACCCCCAATCAGTGATCAAGAACCTTGTCCCAAAAGTGAAGGAGTTCCCGAAACCTCCCTCCTCTTTTAGTTTTGAGAATGAGATTCAAAATATTAAAATCCCTGTGCCTTTCTTGGAGCTTGTTAGAAATGAGGATTTCAAGAGGTACCTCTCCAAAGTGTTGCAGCCTGAGCCTTCATGTCCTTCCACAGATTCAGTCAACCTCCAAGATGAAAACCATGTTGTCATACTAGGACCTTTAGGGGAGGATAGAGATGACTCCTCCCCTCCTTTCTATACATCATTGAACATCCATGATAAGGTGCTTCACAACTTCTTGATGTATTCAGGGGCATCTCACAATATCATGCCTAATATTGTCATGGAGGAGCTCGGGTTGGAGGTAACGAAGACATGTCATGACCTATACTCATTTGATTCCAGGAAGGTAAAATGCCTCGGGGTTATTAAAGACTTGGTTGTATCTTTGTTCTAGTTGCCAATAAAAAGATTGGGGGGAATCTTATAGATGGATATTTCATATGCCACTATTCCTGTGTTTGGGGGTGAACAAAGAATGCTTTATAGGGAAGCACAACTTTCTTACATCATAAATGATGAAGCAAATCCGACCAATCACCCCATTTTTGTAGTAGACACTGATCTGAGAACCAGTATGCTACAATTCGCTGATAGTCCTCAAGAAACCATTGAAATTAGAAAGCATCCCATAACTGATTGTGAAGACCCTCCTTCAAATGCCTCTGTTTGGAAAATGTTTTTTGATGGATCCTCTTCCAAAGAAAGTGTTGGGGTTGGGGTAGTTTTCATTTCCCCTACCCAAGAGACCATACCTTTGTCTTATAAGCTTGAGTTTGAAACAACAAAAAATGTGGAAGAATATGAAGCTCTTGTTTTGGGTCTGAGAGCTGCAAAGGGTATGAATATTAAGGAGCCGGATGTATTTAGAGATGTTGAGTTAATTGTACATCAGGTCATAAATTTGTATCAAGTTAAGCACCCCGGGTTAAGGGCCTATAGAAATGAAGTCTAGGATCTTCTTGATAGTTTCTTCTTGGGTTTTAATATCTCATTTGTTCCAAGAGAGAATAAATCTATAGAATATTCATTGGCTATCTCAGCAACCAATTTCAGGGTCCCTTTGCCCCCAAATCTCAAGTACGAGGTGGAAGTAAAATACATACCCTCTATTCCTGACAATGTCAAACATTGGAAGGTTTTTGAGGATGATCTTGAGATAAAAAGGTTTCTTGATACTGTGGATGAATTCTCTGATTTGCATATTGATCAGGATCAAGATGCTGAAGAAACCCCTCATGTTGATGCTTTCATGAATAAAATTGCGGATGAGATCCCTTTGGAGAGATTGTTTGATAGAAACGATGTTGCTGTGAAGGTTAAAGGTTCAACTGAAGAGGCTGATGTGACTGAATGCAATTTAGGAACAAAGGAGGATCCCAACTATGTCAAATTGTCTAGCAGTTTGTCAAAGGATCAAAGGGTTGAGTATGTTAAGATTTTGAGGGAGTTTGTTGATGTTTTTTCTTGGAAATATGAAGACTTAAGAACATATGACACATACATCATGGAACACAAAATCCCTTTGAAAGAGGAGCCCAAACCTTTCAGGTAGAAACTCAGACAGACAAACCCCATGCTACTGCCTATTATGGAAAGGGAAGTAGAAAAGTTGTTGGATGCCCAGATCATCATCCCCATGAGATTTTCAGAATGGGTGGTTAATTTGGTGCCTGTAAGGAAGAAGAATGGAGAAATCAGGTTATGTGTTGATTTTTGAAATTTGAACAGGAGCTCCAAAAAGGATAACTACCCCTTGCCGAAGATGGAACACATTTTGCAGAGAGTGACTGGTTCATCCAGGTTGTCAATGATTGATGGCTTCTCTGGCTACAATCAGATTTCCTTCCTTCCTAAAGATAGAGAGAAGACAACTTTCACTACTCCATGGGTCACATTCATGTATGCTAAAATGCCCTTTGGATTGATGACTGCAGGATCAACTTTCCAGCGAGCCATGGACATTGCCTTCGTTGGGGAGAAAGAAAAATTTTTAGTCATCTATCTGGATGACATTACAGTATTCTCAAGGTCTGATAAAGAGCATTGTCATCATCTGGGGAGAGTTTTTCTGAAATGCAGAAAATTTGGTCTCTCCTTCAATCCAAATAATTCTTTGTTTTCTATGAGAGAGGGTAAATTATTGGGGCATGTCGTGTTAGTAGAACGGGTAAGAATTGATCCAATCAGAGTAGAGGCCATCCAAAACTTACCTTTTCCCAAATATAAGAAAGAGGTTCCGTCTTTCTTGGGTAAAATCAACTTTATGAGGAGATTAATTTCTAATTTTGTTGAGTTGGTTAAGCATATTACAACCATGCTTAAGAAAGGAAACAAAGTGAAATGAACTGTCGAGTCCATAAATTCTTTCAACCAAATAAAGAAGGTTCTAACTGAAGCACCTGTTCTCATCAGTCCTCACTATTCTAAAGAATTTTTGATATTTTCTTTTGCCTCATCTGATACATTGGTTGTTGTTTTTCTACAAAGAAATATAGAGGGGTTAGAGCAACCTATTTCCTTTTTCCAAGATTTGGCGAGGTACATACAGATCTCCTGTCCTATGCAGAGTTGGATTGTGGCTCTATACATGTAACAAGATTGGAAGAAGCTAATAAAGAATAAGAAGAAGAAGAGTTGGTGGACGTAGCCCCACACTGGGGTGAACCACGTATATCCTATGTCGATGTGCTTGGTGCTATGATGTTCATGTTGTTTATGTACATGTTTTCTTAGTCTAGATGTATGATAGATCCAGTTGATGCTTAATGATTTATGATGCAAATGAATGCTAGATCTGATTTGATGCTACATGTTGAATGGTTAGACATGCTTGCTACTGCGTTGTTCTGTAACTATGGTTTTAACCTGCTATGTGAATAAAAGGGTTAAAGACTAATGAATGTTATTGGCTAAGTGCTCTATTAAGTACTGTGATCATAGATCTATGTCCCAACTAGGTTGTAGACACTTGAGTCCTTCAACCCCCCCTGCCTCTACCTCGGGTGAGACTTCATTTGCTTCGCAGGTGTTGCCAAAAGGGCTGATAGTTAGGGTTTTTTTGGTGCATTGTTGAAGCATTGAACCCTGGGTCTACCCCTGTGCCAACAAATGGTTCTATTGTCGGGATCTGAAACTGTGATTGTTGGGAACTAAAGAAAAGAGAAAACTCTTTGCGTAGATATGTTGTTGTGGTGCACAATATTCTACTTGTGCTAAGAAGGGAATCATATATGAAGAAAAGAGGTAAGATCTTAAAGCTTTGTGCTCTGATAAAGGTAAGATAAGTAAAAAAAATTGTTTCGAAAGAATGGATCTAGGTATGTTTGATAGATTTTTTCCTATTCTGAAAACTAGGGAACAAGTAGAAGAGAGAAGACTTGATATGAATAGATCTGATAGAAATAATGAAAGATATGTTATTCCTATGCATATAAATAATTTTTTGACTAACAAGTGGATGCAATATCCTAGAAATAATTTTTTGCAGGCTCATCACTATGATCCCAGTGCCCAGTACATGAAAGGTCGAGGATAGTTTAAGAGAAAGAGAGGATTGACTCTTTGTTATAATTGCAGAAGACTAGGACATCTTGCTAAGGAATGCCCTGGTAGAGGTCCTATTTGTGTTTGTTGTAAAGCTACTCGACATGAAGTTTTGGACTGCCCTAGAATGATTTCTAAAGTTGAAAAGATGAATTTGAGACAAGAAAACCATGAAGAGGGTCAAGAGATTAAGGATATGCTAGAACACCAAAAATAATCAGAGACTATATTATTGCAGATGAAAGAAACCCTGAGTGATCACAAAGACATTAGTTTACCAGAGATCTTAAAAGAGAAGGAGTGCATAGAAATATGAATAGGAGACTTCGATGTAGAATGTGTTCTGGATGAGGAAACATAGGTGAATATCATGACATAAAGTACTTGGGAATTTTTGGGAAAACCTGTTATGATTCCTTCATTGGGAGGAATAGGATTGTTTAAAGGAAATATGATAACCCTATGTGGAATACTTACTCATGTACCTGTCGTTTCTCATGGAGCATCGACGGAAGAAGATGTTGGACAACACATGTATTCCAACAAAGGACGAACACCTTCAGTAACCACTCACATAACCAGATCAAAGATCAACACACTGATGTTTTCATGTGGTAAAACCCCTATAGGGAAACATCCATGGCCCCAGCCAACGTGACCACTTGGAGCAGTTTATTAATGCAAAGAAAAAGATTACAGAGAGATTTTACAAGAGAGTTTCTCACAATCAATCTTCGGCAAGTGACCCTCCATGCTCTTTAAATAGAGATCATGGACCAATCGGTTGTTAAGACATGGATCAATGGCTGTTAAGATCGATGAGAGTATGAATCGTCAGATCACTCTATGTCGGGAACATATCGTGACCGTCAGATTTCCTAACTACAAATGCATACTAATGCATACTAAAGAAACACACT
>SNQJ01S0093559.1:32341-43353 GCA_010110895.2 Picea sitchensis
GGACGGTCCTCAATCATTTGTGATTTCGCGACGTCAAATGCCAATGTTTTCCTGTCCTCCTAAATCCTGAAAATCCAACATGCGAAATGCCGACGGGCTCTTGATCGTCACCACCTGTCTCATCTGATGGACGGTCCAGATTCATTCTCGGGATTTCACGACTTGCGATTCCCCGATGTTACAGTTTCTCTGTCAACTCAAAACCCCGGTAGTTGAAATACCAACGGGTGTTTGATCTCCACCACGTGTCTCCTCAAGATGGACGGCCGAGATCAAAATCGGGGTTTTCACTATAAAGTGACCCGATCTCCTGTCCACTAGACTTTCGATATTTCAAATTCCAATATCCTGATGCCTTTCAGGACTTTCACTCCACCTGCGAGAGTTTAACCCCCGTGCAACTCCTGTCAGATCCTATGGCTGACAGGTAACTAGGTGAGGATCCAAAGGCTCACAATCTCCTGAGCTCGAAACTCTAGTAACAACCGTAACCTCCTTGCTTCTTTATCAAATCGGATGGCTGGCGGGATTTTGCTAATCCTCTACAAAGAATTATGACCGTTCATCCCTTCCCTTTGGTGACTTAGCAGGTTCGAATCCTTGGGGGTCTTCCACGACTTCCAGCCTTTCAAGAACCTCCTGCACGCATCCCTTGCAACAACCCTCAGTCACTTCAGTGTTGAACTCCTTTAACTCCATGCACTCCTTGCAGCGATAATCCTTCAATAGATTCTCAGGTTTCAAACCCTGGATTTAAGCTTGGTCTGTGCACAAATTACACAAATCTTGTGCCTAACTGCACCTTTGAGGGAATGAGAACAAAAACTAATCTATCTGATCTTTCAAAGAAAAACCTCTGAACCCTTTTTGTCAACGCACTCCTTGCAGACAATTCAACTGCACTCCGTGCAGGAATCCTCACTCAGATAGAGAAATAATTGAAACTCATTTCCTAACTCTTTCTCTCTCAAACTTCAAACATTTAACAAGAAATCATCCATACACAACATAGAAAGAAAGTGTATAACAGAAAGAGTAAAATTATGAACATACCATTCAACATACATATACAAGAAACAACTACAACGCCATGAATCTGAATTAAGACTTCTTCTATTAACTTAATCTCTGTACATGGGTGTTTTTCAATTATAGTTTCTCTGTTCCAGCTCTGTATGCTCTCTTCTCCTTCTTGGGAATGTTCTTCACTACTATGCTCTCAATTGGAATCCTCCTTCTATGTTACAATTACACAATGAGGGTGTATATATTTGTTTTCCCTCCACTCCTAAAACTGTCAACTCTGAGAATTCAAAGCTACCTACTAACATAAATGCCTTCTACCTACTATGGACAAGAGAAAATCACTCAAGGTCCTTTACAATATATAAGTACGCCTCTCCTTAACTATCACATTTACGTTTGGCGCATCTATCTTCAAAAGATTTAAAATAATTTATCATGTGTCAAAATGTGTTGGCGCTTGTCCCACGCTCGCTTGACATTGATGATGCTCCTACATCACTAACACAATCACCTATATACAAGGAGTAGAACAAGTAGGGAATTCAAGATGAATGCCAACATTGGAGATTTCAACATGGGAGACATTATACTGGATTTAGGATCCAAAGTTAATGTATTACCCAAGAAGACATGGCAATGTATGGGAGAACCCACATTAAGATATTCACCTGTTCAGCTAAAACTAACAAATCAACATAGATTTCTACCAACTGAAAGACTAAAAGGAGTAACAGTAGACTTGTATGGAGTACAAACTAAACCCGACTTCGAAGTAATCGAGATAGTGGATGGCACAACACCTTATCTAGCATTGTTGGACTTAGATTGGGCGTTTGATAACCATGCCATAATCAACTTAAATATGCGGAAGATGACCTTCGAGTCAAGATAATACAGAGTCATTGCACCATTGGAGTTGTTAGCACTGAGAGTCACCCTCAGATTCCATGAGGATAAGCTCAGTACCCATCAGAATATTTGGTGGATGTTGTTTTTATGAGTGGAGGTCAAATGGGAAAAATCCAGTACAAGAATGATTTTAATACAAGAACTGGACAAGAAATTCATAGGGAAGTGAGGGCCTCATTAACTTTAGTCAGTGATTTGAGTTTAAGTGCGAGTAGACAGAATAATTAGTGAGAACGATGGAAAAATCTTCCATGGGCATCCATCTTTCAAGCAGCTTTGGTGAAGAAAAAATCAGGCTCAAGAAAACTCTTGAACTTAAGCTGCAGACACTGAAATATGTCATAGAAACATACTGATCAAACCTACATCACAATGCTACTACAACAACTCAACTAGATCCTCCATGCCTGAGCCTTTCAGTGTAAGGGGAAATAAGGTAACAAGGAAGCTGACTAAAACTTGTTACATCAATACTGTAATCAAACATACATTCCAATATAACTACAACCCTCGATTGGATCCTCCATGCCCGAGTGTTTTAGCACAGGTTTTACAAAGAGGTGAGAGAAGTTGACTTCTATTAATGTGAAATTCTCAAATTTGATACATAACCCCAGAATACTTCTGGCATCAAATTATTACAAAATAGGGAGCTCTGCTCAACCAATTGATGACCATAACAAAATATCAAACTGATCTATTTATACTTAGACCAGTCCACAACTGTCAGGAGTACGATATGGCAACATCATTCAAAGCTTTGAATCTGAGCATTTCTCTGTCAGACTGGGCATGTTTCCCTCTGTTAGACGCAAACCAGGTTCAACGAGGACTTGTAGAAAAATGACCATCTTTGTACCCTACTGACAGTCCGACCTCCTTGTCCATAACTATCGAGCCTTCCATTTATGGGCTGAGCTGATGTTTTAGCTACCATTCTCTGTCTCATTAATTGAATTGTCATCAGGATTAGAGTGCAATGAGACAAACGATCTGCAGAATACCACTTGTCACACTTGGATTGGACTCTAAGGTCGTGGAAGTCAATCCTCACTCATTGGCTAATCGCTCCTTCGGATTGGAGTGTGATGGGATAAATGTCGGGCGACCACTTGTCGATCCGGGATAGGGCGCTATAGGCGCATGTTCATATCGAGGCCATGAAAAGTAGTTTGGATATTCACCACTTTCGGGCCCGATATGCACCTCCTGCCGACACGTCGACTCCCCAAAAAACCACAGTTTCGATATTGGCCCACCCTTCAGATTTTAACGTCTGTGCATGTTCTAGCCCCGATATGACTAGCGACCGTCAATATGGAGGAAGATGAGATCTGGGCACACCGACTACTCTTAGTTCCCTTGCTAAAATTTTATCCACCCACTAACTTTGGAGTCCTTCCATCTCCGTTTAGAGATAGCGCCACATTGAATATGTGTAGGGGGAAAACGCCATTGTAATTTCCTTTTCCTACTCTATGCACTGATGGATGTCACCTGTGAACTTGAACAACTATTATATGATAACATTGGCTCCACAGGGGATGACACACTCCCTATGAGTTGTCATGCAGTTCCAGTGCTTAAATTTTGGGTTATGGAGTCTCTTATTTAAACAAGAAATGAAAGGAAATGGTAATTACAATGGTGGAAATCCAATCATGGATTAAACAAAATATTTTTTCATAAATTTCCCATTGACAAGGCTGCCCAAAAATTTAGATTACTCCAAGCTTTGCAACTTATAAGTGTTATTCAAAAATACTTTAGAGATATTGAACGAACCAATCCATAAGGCTTCAAATTTTCCAGGTTTTCCTTTGTCCTGCTTGGGGGCATCCCACTTGAGCACTATATCTCCTAGATGGAAATGCTCCTTGCTTGCCCTTTTGTCAAAGGCTCGTTTTATTTTTTGTTGGTGATCATGAGATTTATTAAGAAGCTACTCCCTGGTCTATTGTACTTCCACCAGCTGTTGTATCCTCCTAACCATATCATCGAGTTCTCCCTCATGGTCCTGGAGGAATGTTTCCATAGGCAAGGCAAGATGGGTGGGAAAAATAGCCTCCACCCCATACACCAACTGAAACATGGAAACACCCAATGACCTCTTTGTTGTGGCCCTGTCAGCCCATAATGAAAATTTCAGCTTTGAGTCCCAGGATTTCTTGTTATCTTCCAACAATTTCTTGATGATATTTATGAGGATCTTTTTCGAGGATTCTACTAAACCATTTCCCTAGGGGTAGTAGGGAGTAGAATGGATTAATGCAATTTGATACTGCTCACAGAAATTGACTAATGGTTCATCTCTGAAAGAGGCAACGTTGTCTGTAACAATCCTGCTTGGACAGCCAAATCTGGACATGATATCTTCAAGGAAGCTAATGATCACCTTGTGAGAGGTGCTCCTTGTAGGGATGGCTTCTATCCATTTGGTAAAATAATCAGTGGCAGTAAAAATCCACCTGTGTTGGCCACTTGAGGCTGGGCGGATTTCTCCAATGAACTCAAGACCCCACTGCTCAAAAAGGTCCAGAAACCATTATAGGTTTCAAAAGAAAATACTTGAGTTGTTGCCTTCCAGCAAAATTTTGACATTTGACACATGCTCTAATATTTGCACAAACATCAGTAAAAAGGATGGGCCAGAAATACCCAGCTCTGAGGATCTTGTAAGTTGTGGTCCTCCAGAAATGATGTCCTCCACATAAGATTTCATGAAAATCTCATATGGTTTTTTGGGCTTCCTGTGGATCTAGACATCATAACAAAACTCCCAGAGGGTCCTTCCAGTACAAAACCTGATCAATGAGACAATATTTGATTGCTTTGAGCTTCAAAGTTCTTGCCTTATTTTTGTCCAAACCATCAGGAGGCCTTAACTTCTGCAGAAAATATATGATGTCTTTATACCAGGTGCATTATGCTAAGTTGAATATGATATGAGAGTCTTTATCAGCAATCTTGGTTTTCTTATTTTTTGAATTTATGTTCATAAAATTTACCCCTAAAGCCTTGCAGTTTGATTCAACTAGTAGCCTGGATAAACCTTGGCCTTTCACTAGCTTGGTGGGTTTTATTTCTAGGTCGAACTCCAAAATTTTGGCCATCCATTTTCTTCTCCTTCCATCTATATCAGGCTGGATCAATATCTCTTTTACTAAGGCTGAGGGGACATATGCAATGATTTTTGAATGCAGAACATAGATTCTGAAAGCCTTGAGGGATTTGACCAAAGCATATGCTTGCTTCTCCATGATATCATACCTTGTTTCTGCATCCCTCATTTATCTGTTGTTGGAACAGGGGAAGACCTAGGTTTCAATTCTTCAACAACGCACCAACAAAACCCTAACTACCAGCCCTTTCAGCAACACCTACGAAGCATATGAACTCTCACCCGAGGTAGAGGCAGGGGGGTTGTAGGACTCAAGTGTCTACAACCTAGCTGAGACACAAATCTGTGATCACAGTACTTAACAGATCACTTATCCAATAACATTCATTAGTCTTTAACCCTTTTATTCACATCGTAGGTTAAAACCCTAGTTACAGAACAACACGGTAGCAAGCATGTCTAACCATTCAACACGTAACATCAAAGCAGATCTAACATTCATTTACATCATAAAGCACTAAGCATCAACTGGATCTATCATACATCTAGACTAAGAAAAAAAGTACATAAACAACATGAACATCATAGCACCAAGAACATCGAAACAGGATATATGTGGTTCACCCCAGTGTGGGGCTACGTCCACCAAATCTTCTTCTTCTTTATTAGCTTCTTCCAATCTTCTTACATGCACAGAGACGCAATCCAACTTTGCATAGGACATGACATCTGTGGGTAGCTTGTCAGAACCTCCTTCCCAATTTAGGTCCAATCACAGAGCCTTTTTACAATTACTTACACTTAGCTCTGCAAGTTCTCAGCACATAGTATGCACGGAGCCTTCTTACAATTCATACAGGATTTTCACTTAGCAACATCCCCTACATATCTTGCACAAAGCCAACTTCGATCTCAAAAACCTGACTCCTACTTACATTGCCTAGATACTTATTTATACATTACAAAAGGGGCATAAACATGGGCAAACCCATGTGCCGACATCCCATATCCATTACATAAACCCTAAATCCCAAAAATCCTGTAAAAGGGGGTGAGATCCCGCGATATTCGCTTCACCTAGGCGCTCTATCTTCGACCATCCTGTCGAAGTCCCAAAAATTTCCAAACACGACCAAGGTTCTCCAAAACTTGGTCAAGGGCCAACAAACCCCCAACACTCACCTGTGACTCGTCCCGAGTCACTTTGATCTAGGAAATTCTACTTCGAAGGCCTCAAGCTTGGGTCGATCTACCTCGACTTGCTGCTTCACTGGAGCCTATTGGTCGAAAAACTCTTGAATGACTTTTTCTGTGACAAGCTCTTCCAAGAGTTGTTCCACCGTGGTGATCACTTGTTCCAGTTGTGCACCTTGTCCCTCTATCTCTTAAAAATGTGTGCAGGATTCATCCTGCACCAGCTGGAGTCTCTAGGTCACTTCCATGACTCTACTCTGGATTGCATTGACATGTTGTTGAAATACGTGCACCTCCTGTGACCTTTTCATCTTTTCTACCATCGAAAGTTGCTTCAGTTGCGCTTTCACTGTCAATGCTTGTTGTTTCACCTCCTAGAGTTGTGCCTCCAATATTCTCAGCTCTGGATCGTCTGCAAGGCACTCATAGGTCTACGCACTTTGGTCACTGAGTTTTTTACATTCCAAGGCCAACGCCCTGATTATTTCTACTGTGCCCCTGGCAGTTTCTTCTCTCTGATCCCGCACTTCCCGTGGAGTGCTCGAAACTGCTTGCAGTTCCAGTTATGCTACCGTTGCTTGAAGCTATTGAATGGATTCAACGAGCTTCCCCACATGGCTCTTAGTTATTTCTTCTTCCATATATGCTAGGCCCGACATAGAGCGAAGTGCTCTAGCTACTGCTTCTCTAACCCCAATCTTCTCTATGAGCAACTGGTCTTTTTCTCTCTGAATCTTCTCTTTGTCCTCTTCCAACTTCACTCGTAGGTCATCTTTCTCTTGCTATGCAACCCGACTTTGCCCTAAGGCTTCCTCATTTTCTTGCTTCAAGGCCTCTATGGCTTGTTCCTTTTCTTCTTGTACTCATTGAAGGAGAGCCTCTGTCGCATCTGCTAATCTGCGTAGTTGGGTAGGCTCATCTCCCACTTCTATACCTTCTGATGACAATGGCATTGTAGACACTGCATGACTTGAATAAAGGGCTTGTTGTACCCCTTTTAGCTCCACCTCGATCCTGTCATACATTATTTCCTGCTTTGCTTCGTTCCATTGCAAAATATCCTCCGAAGTGTCTGCTAAAGTTGCAATGATGAGGTCAATATCATCCACTATGAGCACGGTCTGTAACTGGGGCTTATTGGATCGGGACTTCTTCCACGTTGAGGGTTTCTTCAGAGAAACCTTTCTTTTCTTTGATGTCTCAGCCTCTATAAGAGGATACTTAGGCGGTGTCACTTCTCCCTTTTCTTTCTTATCTTCTTCCCCTTCCTCCTCTTGGTTTACTTCATCACCTCCTCCTCCTCTAGGTGAGTCAACTGCAGTTTTCTTTGATGCGTTGTTTATTTCCTGCACTTCTTCCTTCTCCTTCATGTTCTTGGTGATGTTCGGTCCATCATATTCTTCTTGGGTAACCACAGGACTTCCGATGAGGTCGAGGTCGGAGAGCTTTGTCAATTCGACTGGTACAAGGAATTATGCAGGCCATTCCTTGGTTATTTCCTCCATATCTTCCTCGGTCATTTTGTAGTAGGACTGAAACTCTTCCTTGTTTTCATCCCCGCGTGTAGTGATATATATGAAGTTCTTGTCTGCACAGAACTTTGTAAGTGGCCTGAACCTATGGAGTGTATTCGGCGTCATGCGAGGGAAGGATTCAATGGCCCTCTTCAACTACAAGTAATAGGTTTGGAACACTGCATTTGATTGCCATTGCTTCGGCATGTCACTTGAATACCACAGGGTAGTGAACTTCACATCCATGGGTTCATACGGCTCAACGTCAAGGAAGGTATCTCCCTCTGGCATCTCCCAAGTGACAAAGGCAACRAGAATCAACAACCAACTGAAGTGAAACTCATAGCCCTGGTCCTGTRSTTCATGAAAATCCTGCTCCAACTRGTTGACGAGGTAGCTTTCCCAGTTCCTCTGCATGCCTTCAATGCATTTTCCTATGAGGTTGACGACGAACCCCATGACTTGCGTTGGTCTTTTCTTCCTGGTGAGCTTACCAACAATCAACTGGAAATCTAGGCGCATTGTGCCATCTTGGATGGAGGCTACCTTGTAGCCCTGCTTCCCCTTCTCCATATCGTCATAGGTGTCTTTTATTCGCTGCGCCAGGGCACAATCTGCAACCTTCTCTAGGTATAATTTCTGAGAGTCTGGTCTCTGCATGCTTAATCCAGTGATCATGTGGATCAGTGTCGGATCCATACTCATGCACCTGTATAGCCATAGATAACCTTCATGGTAGAATGACAGGAGGAGTTTAACACATGCGTTAACCTCCTGATGTCTGTTGAAGTGGGGTAGCTTCATGATGTTAAGGATGGTGGACCTCGCGATCTCCTTAGTCCATGGCTGGGGGATTATCTTCGGCGTCTTCCCCGTTGTCTTTTTCAAGTACTTATGTGGTGCAATCAAAGCATAATTATTCATATCTCCCAGGTTAAAATCATTGATTTTAAGATCAAGGATCAGTCCTAGATGCGGTCCAACTGCATGTATCCCCTTCGGGAGGTACATGGTAATGAGGGTGTAATCGAAATCTCTAGCAATGTTGTCATGACTAACCACGCCAGCCAGAGGCAGGATGTAGTTGGGCAGGACTGACAGGATGAGATTTGCATTTGCTAGGTCATCGCGATGCTTGTTTATTTTCTCTACCGCAGTTCGATATGGCCCAGATTGACTGGATCGTCGTGCAATCGAGGGGGATGCTTGCAATCCTCTTGTCGATGATGCATGTTCTCCTGCGAACATGACCTTCTCAGCCATAAGGTCGATCAATATTTATTCTACAAAATTCTCTATTGCGCTACATTCGCCTGACATACACAGTCGTGGTCAAATGCTCAGGTAGGCGAACAGGTGCTCAAGGTAAGAAAAATAGGTGGCGAGGTCTCAATAAGCATAGCACGATATAAATAAATTCTCTATGGGCTCGGATAATCACAATTTGCAAAAGTGTCCCTGGTGAGACATTCGACAGATTAAATAGACAAAGTTGTGACAGATTCCTCCAACGGGAAGGCATGCCTCAATCCATCTGTTATGGCATGGTCCCAACGGTCCAATGGAAATATTTCCAACAATAATTGTGTTTCTAGCCATTTTGGACCATCGTTCTAACGGTCGGGGAGCCTCCAACGGTCATATTTCTTTGCCATGGAGAAATTTCAGTCTACATTGTTCTGCTATTCCGATGAGGTTCAAGTTCTGCAAGTGTGCTTCCTGCGAAGTCTCCACTGGAACCTCGTGCACTTTTTATAGCTTTGCTTTCTTTTTGCTGAGCTTTCTGGCCTTCTTTCCTGTGATTTGATTCGTTGGATCCCTCTTTCCATTTTTATTCTTATCTTCTCTTAGCATAGTAACTTTGCACTGCTGAGGGTCGTTCACATGGTTTAAGTGGAATACCTCTTCTCTTATTACTTCATCGGTTGGTGCTCTTCTCTCATGCATGGATAGGTTCTTAAGCCTTCTTGCATTCTTTCAACCTCGAAAACTAGTTCTCTAGCCCTTAGTTGCTTAGACTTGGCCTCCTGTTATTCTATTAAGAACGCTATTCTCCTAGCCATGAAATCCCTTAATTCTTTCTTTTTCTGTTTTATAGCTTCCTCTTCTTCTTTCCTTCGGATCTGATCTTTCTCAATCTAGGTCCTTCCTAACAAAAGTGAAAAAGAAGTGTTGTTCTCAACAAACTTAATGACCTCGAATTCTTCTATTAGGATATTTAGACACTTAGGAGTTAGTTAAGATCTACTTGGTCTAATATGTCATTAGGAGTTAGTTAAGATCTACAGTTTTGACAAACATGCCTCTTGGCACGCCTCGGGTCCTTTGCATCTTGTTCACAGTGATTTGTGTGGTCCACTTTCTTCTCCTTCTTTTTCTGGGTGCAAGTATTTCTTAACTTTCATTGATGACTTTTCTAGATGTACTTGGGTTTACTTCTTAAAACTCAAGAGTGAAGTTTTTGACAAGTTTTTNGATTCTTCCAATGGCCCGGAATGCTTCCATCAATGTGAATCTTTCTGTTATGGTGCAATCTCAATGTCCAAAAAGTGGTCCATCATCCCATAAATTCATTTTCTAACCGTTTTGGAGTGTCGTTCTAACGGTCATGGTGCCTCAACGGTCATATAGCTTCGCTAGGGCGAAGTTCCATTCTACGCGGTCTCACTGTTCCAGCGAGGTTCAAATCCTGTGAACCTGCCTCCTGTGAGGTTCCAGTCTGCAAAGTCTTCCATCTGTTCTCTATATCTTCTTGTAGATTTTCCAACTTAACTTTCTTTTAATTGAGATTCCTTTCCTTCTTTCATGTGATCTGAGTTTCTCTAACTGTTTATGGAATTCTCTTTCCATTTTTATTCTTATCTTCCCCTAGCGTAGTGACTTTGCACTGCTAAGGTGCCTTTAAAGGGTCTGAAGTTAATATCCATTTTCTTAACACTTCATGAGTAGACATACGTATTTCTTGAATATATAGGTCCTTCAAGCCTTCTTGCATTCTTTCAACCTTGATAGCTAATTCTTTTCCCTTATGTCCCTCCCATGTTGTTACTTTGTTCTGTTTCTTCGACTTATCCTCTCGTTCTTCTATTAGTCGGTCTATTTTTCTAGCTATGAAATCCCTTAGTTCTTGATTTTTCTTTTCTGTAGCTTCATCCTCTTCTTTCCTTCTAATATGATCCTTCTCAATCCAAGTCTTACCTAATAAAAGTGGGAAAGGAGCATTGTTCTCAACAAACTTAATGACTTCA
>SNQJ01S0093560.1:2093-30237 GCA_010110895.2 Picea sitchensis
CAAGTTGGTCACTTGAGTTGAACCTGTTGCAAAAACTGCCTAAAAAAAATTGGGTAACAAATATGGGAACATTTTAAAGCTTTCCAAAATGTTGGCATACAAACAAAGATTGGGTAAAAGTCATATTCATTAAGAGAATGTTTATTGTTGAAGTTCATCAAATATATTAAAGATATTTTAAGTTGATGTCAAGCCTTCTATTCATACATCTTTTCATATTCTTTGACATCTAAAGGCCGAGGTTAAGGTATGGGAAGTTGAGGGGTAAATAGAGCCACAAAAAGGGGTGAAGGTGGCTTGGTTTTATGGATAAGGCATTGGTGATATGTTGACCCCGTGTAAGTCCAATGTTACATTGTTTCCATAATTCCACCCATATTACAATACAAGAAGAGGAAATGAAAGAAACCTGACATTTTGTTTAATTACATTTTCACACTATGGAAAAACAAGTACATATTTGTCGGAATTTTTTAAATTTTCTATTTACACAATTACAATTACTTAATCCAATAGCAATTGTAGTAGGATCACTAAAAGATAGACAATCACAGATACAATAGAACACAAATATTATCCTGGGAAACCCTCGTGGGGGAGAAAACCCAGCAACCAAATTCCTCAATATAGATTCCTTCAACCAATACAATGATGCGCTATAGCTCTCCAAGAAAGACCAAGACCAAAACACCAAAAGAACCAGTCTCCAAGACTTGTGCACTAGACCTTCTTGTGCGCTCCAAGATGCATAAGAGAATTGTGTGAGTGTGTGTACAAATGAGAGGAACCTATCCTCTATTTATACACAACAATGTCTCTTGAAGAGACGTCATTCTTGACCTAACTAATCCATAAAACAGGGCCGACTAGCCACACTGGGGATTTTTACAATTATAAGTAAAATACCAATAATATAATAATTTTTGTTGATCCGACTTGTACAATATAATTATAATAACCTTTTAAAGGTTTGACCAAAACAACTGTACAATAATATATTTCGTATTTACACCAAAACATATTAACACTCCCTCTTAACTAGGAAGTTATTCTGTTCAGACAGAGACTCCAATTGTGATACCACACGAGCTCACATCCATTGATTGTTGAACATGCAAATCTATACATCCTCAGATATCCATAGTGAAACATGACTTCAGCCCATGCAACCAAGGTCTGTGTGTAGCTCTCAATAGATACAACATGTCCCCAGGACATCCACTCTCTGTGATGCATCGGTACATGATCATGTGCACTCATATCTCAGTGCCAACCTTTTTTCATGCTGGATGAGATCTACTAGACGCAGTGCCAGGCCTTTTTCATGCTGGATGAGTTTCACCCATCACTCCCTTTGAAGAGGGACCACACCAAGCTTGTCGCTGAAGTACTCGAACTTCGTCCTTGACAACAGCTTGGTGAACACATCCGCAACCTGATCCTCAGTAGTCATGAACTGGAGCCTCACTGCTCCCCTCTGTACCATATCCCTGATATAGTAGTATCTTATCTTGATATACTTTGACCTGTCATGCAACAACGGGTTCTCTAAAAACTTCAAGCAACTTTGGTTGTTACACCAAATGCAGGCCATCTCCAATCCGAGACCAAATAACCCAGACAACAACTTCTTAAGCCACATTTCTTCTCTGCTCGTTACACATGCTGCCACATATTCAACTATAGCCATACTGAGTGCCACACAAGATTTCTTCCTGCTTCTCCACGAGACCGTACTGGAGCCAAGACTGAAACATTATCTTGAAGTTCTCTTCCAGTTAGGAATACTGTCGGCCCAATCCAAATCTGAGTATCCATAAAATCCAAACTCATGGTCATATATATACCAGAGACCATGATCTATAATACCCTTAAGGTACCTCAACATATGTTTTGCTGCATCCAAATTGACCCGGGGTGTTCACAACAAGACATATATATGGTCTTGTGTTCATCAAATACATCAATGAGTCCACTATCTGCGTGTATAAGGTAGAATCCATAATCTCTGAAGTTGTATCCTACATCAAATTTAGATTTGATACCATCAGGGTAGCTATGGATTTATAGTCCAACATATCGAACCTCTTCAAGATTTCCATAGCATACTTTCCTTGATTTAGGAAATCCCATCTCATCTCTGCCAAACTTCTAGTCCCAAGAAGTAGTGCATCATTCCTAAATATTTCATTTCGAATTCTGTAGCCAATTATCTCTTACATTCAGTGATGAGATTGTTTGTACCTGTTAGAAACATGTCATCTACATACAACAGTAGAATCACTAGTTCACCATCCTCAACCTTAAAGTAAAGGTTAGGATCTGCATTGCTCTTGGTAAAACCCACGCTCATCAAAAAATTGTCAATCCTACCATACCATGCTCTGGGTGACTGCTTCAATCAATATAAATCCTTCTTTAATCTGCACAGATGAGTCTCCATGTCATGTGTCTCAAATCTAGGTGGTTGCTGCACATAAACTTCCTCTTTTATTTAACCATTCAAGAAGGTTGTATTTATATCCATCTGGTGCAACTTCTATTTCATCATAGCGGCCAATGAAAGTATAGTCCTGATCGAGGTATATCTTGCTACGAGAGAAAACATCTCTTCATAGTCAATCCCTTCCTTCTGAGAGAAACCTCGAGCCACAAATCCTGCCTTATATTTTTTAATACTGCCATCAACTGCGTGTTTCCTCTTCTAGATCCATTTCGAACTCAAAAAAGATTTTTCCTTTGCTATGGGAACCACATCCCAGACATCATTCTGCATAATGGACTAGTATTCTTCTGCCATGGCATCTTTCCATACTTCATTTTCTGCAGCCTCTTCATAACTAGAAGGTTTTTCATCCATTATGTCACACAAGCATGCCACGTAGATGGAGTACAACTTCAACTTCTTACTTTCCCTGAAAGATATCTCTGGGGCACCAATTCTTTCTGCATCACTGATAAGCTCTTGTGCCCAAGCTAGTCTTTTCTTGTGAGAAGGTATCTCAGTTGGTTTATGAGGTTCTACTATGTCATGATCCTTTGGAATGAATTCCTCTGGGTCAACTGCCTCTGGAACTTTAAGAACTTCATTTGCTTCTTCATGTACCTCTTCTGCACAGATCTGTATTGATTTACTGAAAGTTGCATTCTCATCGAAGGTTACATCTCGACTGATCTCCACTTTCCGGTGACTTGGACTGTATATCTTGTAAGCCTTCGATGTGTCATTGTAACCAACAAATATGCCCTTCTATCTAGAAGGGTCCAACTTTGTCCTCTTTTCCTTGGGAACATGAATAAATACAGGGTAGCCAAATATTTGGAAATGGCTGACTTCTGGCTTCTTTCCTGAAAACATATCTTCGAGTGTCTTTTTTTCAAGCACCTTCTGGGGACTTTTACTCTGCACGTACACTGACATCTTTGTTGCTTCTGCCCACAAATGCATATGAAGATCTTGATCATGGATCATGGCCTTTACTTCTTCCATGATCGTCCAGTTCTTACTTTTAGCTACTCCATTCTACTCAGGGTTATATGGAGTAGAAATATCCCTCTTAATCCAAACTTCCTTGCAATACTCCTTGAATTATTTTGAGGTGAATTCACCTCCATTGTCTGATCACAAGGTCTTTATCTTCCGCTCTGTCAAGTTTTCTACCAGAGCCTTGAACTCTTTCAATTTTCCAAAAACTTCATTCTTTGCTTTTAACAAATAAATCCAAGTTTTACATGAGTAATCATCAATGAAAGATACATAATATACATACCCACTTAGTGAAGCTTCTGACATTGGTCCACACACGTTTGAATGCACGATGTCCAAAACTCCTTTGGCTTTGCTATCACTATTGGAAAATGAGTGCTTCATGTTCTTTCCTTGTGCACATCCTTTGCACACTCCATCTGGTTCTGCTTGGATTTCTGGAAGACATGTTACCATTTTACTCACAACTGGAAGAGATTTTTAGTGTAGGTGAGAAAATATCCTATGTCATAGTTCACTGGGATTCACGATATCATGAACCATTGCGGAGTCTGAATGTCCTTTTAATTTGTAGAGACCTCCTTCTTCAACTCCAATCACAACTGTATGATCAAGGGTCTTCCCTCTAGGCCACATAAAAACTTGACCATCAATAAATGCTACTCTAAATCCTTTCTTGTCCAATGCTGAAATTGAGAGAATATTCTTCTTTAAACCTGGAACATAGAGAAATTCCTTCATCTTCATTGGCTTGCCTGATTTTAACTTGTAGGAAGCTTCTCCGACACCTTTGATTGGATATTGATAGTCATCACCCAATTTCACCTTGTGAGGTGAATCTTTATGAATAAGGTTAGATAAGGAGTCTTCATAGCCTGTCATGTGATTGGAAGCACCATTGTCTTTATGAACATTGTTTATCCCATCAAGTCAATCAATCACACATTGTGCCCTAGTCCAACACCATTATAACTAACTTGCATCGCAAGGAAATCCTCAATCTTCTCCTAACCTTGGAAAGAGACAGATGGAGGTCATGATATATTGTCAGTGTTTCATGGAAACCTGCACAAGAGATCTAGATAAAACAAGTACAAACAAAACTTATCAAGAAAGAAAGAGAGATTCAATATGGAAGAATGAGAAAATATATTCACACTACTCCAATGAGCTGATGATTGATACATAGATCATGATCAATATGATACAATGAATGAGTGGAATACACTCATATATAGGGTAAAACATTCCATAATTAAGAAAAACAATCAAGCAGTTAGCTTTCCTTAGGAATGCACACATGCATAATAGTGATGGTAAAAATAGAAAGTCTAAAAATAGAACTAGTTAGTTAACTCCCAATGAACTAGTGTTACTCCCACTGAACTAGTGTGTCGAAAATAGAAATTTCTCCAAAACCCCCCCTGAACATCACTATGGAGTAAAAATGAGTACCGGCTACTAGGCCATTTTAGGTACTCATGTACAATGCAACTAATGAACACTGAGGAAAGAGGGAAAACCACGTGGTAACAAAACCCCCCCTCAAAAGATAATGTATCAAAAGAAGAAAATAACAACTGCTATACAACTGTGTTTTTCACTGCAAGACGATCCCGCAAAGTCTGAAACTTTTTCTCATTGAAAGTCTTCGTGAAGATGTAGAAATATTTATGGATCTGATGAAGTCCTTTGGAAACGTGTCGGACCTTGTACTTCTTAATCCTGTGGACCACTCTGCACTTAAAAATATTCCTTTCTGGTGGACGTGGAACCAGATTCCAAGTTTGGTTCTGTAGGAGTGAGTCATACTCCTTCTGCATGGCGGCTTGCCATAATGGATTTCCCACAACCCTATTATAGTTCTATGGATCAATAGATTGAACCATATAGCAATGCATGGGCATCGCAGGTTCTGAAGCTGAAAATACATGAGAAGGCTCCTCATGCTGAGATCGAGTCCTCCTTGAATCCAATGGTTTCCCTGCAAGGTTGCCTGCTGCCTGAAGTGTGGTCTGTGCCTTCTTGGGCATCTGTTAAAGCTTCGACGCTGGCTTCTTATTTGGATGTACTACCTACTTATTTCCATGTACAGAATCTGAGTGTATGGAATCATCTCCGATGTCTGAAACTGATGGAAGAACAAGAGTATATGCATGTTGCACTGGAGGTGCATGCAAAGTAATCTTGTTATGTGAAAGTAGAATACATGAGTCATCGTCAGAAAACTTAGTGAATTTATACAACCTTGACTTGTGATCCACCTCACCAATTGCAATAATGGAATTGTCATGTGTTGTTCCTGAGTTTATGTTTTAAGGCTATAAAACATACCGTCAAGGCATCTGTAAATGATTTAAAGAAAAGATTTGGAATTAAGGAATTAAAGAAAGATCAGAACAGATTCAGTGTCTCAACTGTCTCTGTCTTTCTTCCTGTTGCTCTTGGATGCTAATGTCTCGCTCAATAGAAACCCCTGATCGTTCTAACTCAGCCCTATTAGTCGCTGTTTGTAAAATAGTATTAAATAAACTTAGGGCAATGCTGGTTTGATCCTGAAGGCCCGGTTCTACATTAGGTTGTCTGCTACTAGGGACAGTCATGGATGATAGAGTTTAAAAGGTTTATAAATGGGTTTTTAATCAATTGGTTACTTCATATTTCCAGAGATGAGATCAATGAAAACAATTTTAAAATCTAAAACAATAATGTAAAACACATTCAAGACCGTTTCCTGGTTTTATAACAATTTCTAGAATTATAAACAACAAATAAACAATGCAAAGAAATATAAGGCTTTAATCAGGAAAGAATCTTATATTTCAAATAGACACTGATGAAAGAAAAAAGTACATTTCTAACAAGGATTAAAAATTAAGGAACAAAAGCCTTACAGGTCTTAAAATTGCTAAGGCAATTTCAGAGGAAAAACTGTAAAACCTTTAACATCCAAACCAACTTGAAAATATAAATCAATGATGTATATAACTCCAAATTGATAACTTGTTAGAAAAACATTTAAAAGGAAAATTTAACAAAGCATGGTAAACAGGGGAAGACACATAGTTACAAAGTTGCAGGATCTAGAATCTCGTTTGCGATTTATATTCCGATGAACTTCAAAACTGAAATTACAAAAATGGCTATCTCCAAAATTTCTGAAGCCCTTTCTCAGCCTTTTGAAATTATATTTATACCTTTTCTTCAAAGTTTCACGTTGGTAACTAACCAACTCCCTAATATTACGGTTACATAAAATAATGTCAACCGTTTACATTTTTCTTTTAAAATTCTAATAAAAACATTTAAAAAAGTTTTAAGTTTGCATTGACAAACTTTCTTTTTCTTTTTCAACGCATTGAACACATTTTCCCAAAAAAAATACTAAGATCCTGGGAGCCTCGGGTATCTCATTTGCTTCAAATGAGAAAAATCTCCTCTGTAATTCGGGCAACCGATTTTCTATCATACTTTCTGTGAATTTAACTGTTTTCAACTTTAAACTCGAAGTCACCATCCACTTGTTAATCTCTGTGATGTTGATCAATTTGATGTTCGAAATTTCTGCTTTCTTTTCCTCGAGCTCTTCTCTAAACCTCAGTTGATGCTTGGCTATATTGACTTCACCTAACAACCCAAAACAACCATCTGTTCCGATATTCAATGAATATTTTTCAAAGAGATCGAAGGTTCCTTGGCAATCTTCGTTAACTTCTTTTGTGATTCTTTTATATTCAGCCAATTTTGATTCCCAGACTTTTATCATTATATCCCCCCCTTTTTTTTAACATAAACGGGTATGGAGCTTTATTTAGATTATGGAAGAGAGGGCTGCCGAACCCTTACAGATCACCTCAGAGCTACTTCTCTATAATACATTTTCCAGCCAGATTATTTTACCACCTACAATCAAGGATTTACTCCTAGAAGAACAATACAGCTAAAAGAAGGATTGCGCCTGTCTAACCAATATCCTGACTGGGGCTCCTTTCAAAACTAAGACTGCTGCTACTCCATTAGCGATTTCCTTTGTTTCCAGCACTAGTGGCCTGCTTCTGCAGATGCTTCAGAGATCTTGCTGAATGCTGTGGTTAACTCCTCCACTTTCAGCTCCAGGTTGCAGAGGCGTTTTCCTAAGTCTCCCATGAGATTGGCTGCGTCTTTCAAGCCAACGTGTATTTTGTCTGAGAGTTCATCTTTGAGGTCCTCCATTTCAAACTTCAGAGTTTCCCACTTTCGCTGATTGGTGGAGGCCCTTATGCTTTCCAGTTCAACTCTGATCAAGTCTATTCGTTCTTTTGGCGTGAGGGGGGTTTTAGAGCCCGATTCCATGACTGCTATGCTCAAACCGTTCGTTGCTCCTTGCTTCCTGCGATCTACTCGTCCGTCTTCTTGGCTGGTTTGTGTTGAGCGAGAGCCATTTAACAGCGGGTCCTCCTGTCCCTATTCGTGTTCTTCACGGGTGGAATGAGATTCCATATCTCCTCGTTTAGATCTTGTCCGTCTGTCTGGAGGAATGGGCTGCCGTCCTTCCTGTCTGTTGCCAAGTCGATTTGAAAGAACTCATCTAAGCAGCCTTTGCATTTAGGGAATCAGATGATGGGAAGATTCCCCATTGATTTTCAGATGTCCTTTGTTTTGCAGTGATCCTTGGTTTGCCTCTTTATCTGCGTCTCCATTCAGCATCCTGAGCACATGATAGACTTTGTACTCATTCAGCTGTTCCAAGAGGATTAATATCTTTTTATATAATTGAGCCAGCCTCATGTCCTTTGGTGGTTTTTTGAGGTTAATGGCATCCACTACTTGCTTAGAGTCCCCCACAATATTTACGTCTTGAATGCCCAGCTTGAGAACTTGGATTATCCCTTGCCATAGTGCTAAGAATTCGGCCTGATTGTTAGAGGCAAATCCTAGGCCCCAGGCAAAGGATAATTTGATTGAACCATTGGGTTCGAGAAGAATTCCCCCTCCCCCTGCCCTGCCAGGGTTTCCTTTCGATGCTCCATCAAAGAGGAGCCACCAATCGTCTAGTGTCGACCTCCATTTCAGGAATTCTTGTTCCGACAAACGAATCTCCCAGTTTCTGATTCTTGGAGGAATAGACTGATTATTATTCTGATGAGCTGGTCTGAATTCCTTGAGCCAATTCTCTTCTTCCTCAGTGATCATGGCAGAGTTCTGGATGGAAGGATTCGCATTTATGGCTTCTGAGATCATGGTCTGAACTTTAATGGCCACCTGAGCTGGAAATCTTCTTTCTTCTTTAAAAATCCTATTGTTTCGCTCTAGCCATATCTTCCAGCAGGTGAATTTTGGGATCCACATCCATATTGTTTTGAGCAGGTGCTTTTTTTTAAGTCAAACGGAGACAGGGACTGCCAGCAGTTAAAAAGCTCCTTACTCTCAGTTGGAAGATTTGAGGCTATTGGTCCCACAAGGAGCCCCCAGACTTCTTTGGAAAATTCACACTTGAAAAGAAGATGGGCTATATTTTCTTCTGTTTGAGTGCATAGGGGGCAGCGAGAGGGCCCTTCCCAACCTCTTCTCTTCAAATTATCAAAGGTTAAAATGCTGTTATGCAGAAGAGTCCAGGCAAAGAGGTATACCTTGGGAATGGAGGGGAAATTCCAGAGGGATTTCTACGGTCCAGGGTTGGGAGGAACCCAAGGGATGCCTGAGACTATCTTATAACCAACAGCTGCAGTATAATCCCCTGAGCTTGTTCCCCATCCTCTTTTGTCTTTACTTTCAGCACTTAATGGCGATTTTCCTTGAAGTGATGCCAACATGATTGATGCTTCCTCGTTGAGTTATTCTGGGTAGCTGCCTAAATTCCAGCCTTCCCAGGATCTCTTGGCATCATTCTTCCATCGAGATATGTCCCAAAGTGTTCTACAATTTTTATTCAACAGCCAATCCTTGATATTCTCTATTTCTCTTAGGTCTGAGAGGGGTAGATCTCTGAGAATGGAGTCATCCCAAATACTGATCTTTGATCCATTCCCCGGAATCCAAGTGAGATGAGTCCTGAGGAAGGGCGTGGCTCTTTGGCACAGGAGGAAGATAGGCGAGCCTATTCTCGTTTTTGCAGGCTTCTCCAAGCATCGGTCCCGGCTCCCTGAAAAATATTTCTTTCTAAGCAATTGCTTGCTCCAGGTTCTCTTCCCTGTTATCATGTTCCAGAGTAACTTTCCTCCCATGGCTATATTGTGGGCAGCCACATCTCTAATACTCAGTCCTCCTTCCATCTTTGGTCTCTTTACTTTATCCCACTTGACTAAATGAAGCTTTCTTTCACAGTTCTTACCTCCCTCCCAAAAAAATTTCCTGAGCAACTCATCAATTTTATTAGAGATTGATTTGGGGGCGAGAAGAACCGAGCATTGGTATATTGGAAGGCTAGTGATGACTGAATTCATTAACACCAGCTTACCTGCTTTGTTGAGCCAATTTACTCCCCAGGCTTGGATCTTAAGCTTGAGTTTGTCTACCATGGGCGTCCAGTGAGCTACTTTAGAGGAAGTCTTGAAAATTGGAATTCCGAGGTAAATAAATTTGTCCCAAGCTGTAATTCCTTCCATTTCTAAAGCCCGACTTAACTGCAGCATGTATCTGGGGTTGCAGTTCCAGCCATAAATCGTGCTTTTGTGGTAGTTAATCTCACTGCCAGAGCAGGTTTTGTATATATCTAGCTCTGTTTTGAGGTTCCTCGCTGTCCTTAAAGTGGCAGCCCCCAATAGAAGTGTGTCATCGGCGAATTGTGTGTGACTAACCTCCTGAACTGTGGGAACTGCTTTAATGCCCGAGAAAGTTCTGTTATGAAGAGCTCTTTGCAGCTGAAAGCTAAGCACTGAAGCTTGTAAAACGTACAGCATGGGGGAAAGGGGGCACCCTTGCCTCAATCCTCGGGAGGCTCGAAAAAACTTGGCTGGCCGTCCATTTATCAAGGGTGCTATCCAAGGGGCCTTGATGCATGCCTTCACCCAATCGATGAATTGTTGGTTGAACCCAAATCTCTGCATAACTATAAACATGAATTCATGCCTTACACGGTCAAAGGCATTAGCTAAATCGAGCTTGACTGCCATGCCTTTTTCCTTTTTTTTGCAGCTGGAGTGTATAGCTTCTTGGACAAGGATAATGTTGTCTAGAATTTGCCTCCCTTGTACAAAACCTCCTTGATTTTCCGGGATCAGTCTTGGCAGAATTTTTTTAAGCCTATTTGCGATTATTTTGGTGATAATTTTATACCCAGTGTTGCAGAGGGAGATCGGTCTAAATCTAGCAAAACTTTTGGCTCCTTTTTCTTTTGGAATTAGTGCTAAGAAAGCTGAGTTTGTACTGCCACCTAGTTTATTACAGACCTATGCTCTCATAACCATTTTGCTTAAATCTTTTTTTATGATATCCCAACAATGGGTGTAGAAGCGGGGGGTGAACCCATCCGGCCCTGGCGCCTTATCAGGGTTCATTATGAAGACTGCTTTCTTGATTTCTTTCATGCTGATAGGTCTGTTCAAAATTCTGTTGTCCTCTTCTATAACCAAATTTGGGATTTCTGAAAGCGGATAAGAGTCCATTTCCAAATCCTCTTGTTCGGGGGCTGTATAAAGATCTTTGAAGTAAGAGTGGGCTGCCTCTTTGATATCTTCCGGGTCTGTGTAGATTTGATCTTGCCAGTATATTTCGCTGATATGATTGTAATTGTTCCTTGCTTGGGTTTGTTTATGAAAGAAAGAGGTATTCCTATCTCCTTCTTGGAGCCAAAGTGCCCTCAATTTAATTCTCCAGTAAGTTTCTTCTTCTCTGCAGATTTTGTAGTACTTTCTTTGCATTTCAGATTCCTGATTTAGGAGTTCCTGGGTAACTTGAGTTTCTTCCATGACTGCTTGGTGCCTTTCCAGAGTTTCCTGAATTTTTTTCTTTTCCTCCATGGGGGTTCCAAGGTGTTTGGCCCAGAGTTTTAGATTCAATTTGAGATTTCTAAGTTTCTCTTCCCATACAAAGAAAGGGGAACCCGAGACAGAGAGATTCCAAGATCGAAGGACTAGACTTAGGAAATTTTCATGGTGCGCCCAAGAAGCGTAGAATCTGAAGGGGAGAGGACCGAGGGTTGAAGGAGGGAAGAGGGACAGGGATACAGGTTTATGGTCTGAAGTATAATGAGGCAGGACTTTGGAGGTGGCTAATAGACCAAGAGAAAGGAAGGAAGACTGGACAAGAAAGCGGTCAAGTCTGGCAGCAATGTGTCCTGGCCCTAGTTTCCTGTTAGACCAAGTGAATTTCCCATTTGTTGGGAGAATGTATTCAAGTTCCCAATCTGAGATTAAATCTTCAACCCACTCCCGAGCAGGATCTCTAACTATCGAACCCCCTTTCTTCTCGACTTGAGAGAGGGTGACATTTAGGTCCCCTGCCACTATAAGGTTTACAGGATTGCTTTGGTTAAGAAAAAGAGCTAAAGAGTCCCAGCAGTCTTTCTTCTCATTAATTGAAACCGGAACATACAGGTTAAAAAGACTTACCAGATGCCCGGAGCCTTTATGTAGCAGCTTGGTGAAAAGCCAGTGAGTGGTTGCTGCTTCTTCTACTAACTCGAGCTTTGAAGAGTCCCAAAGGGTTGCTAATCCCCCCGAGGCACCTCGGGCGCTTACTGCCCGTCCTGGACCTTTCTTCCAAAAAAAATTGCTTGCCTGGAGGAAATCTTCCTCCTCGAGTTTCGTCTCCTGGATTAGGAGGACTTCAGGTCTTGCTAGCCTTATTAAGTCTCTCAAGGCTTCTTCTTTTATCTTGCTGCCGAGTCCTCTGCAGTTCTAGGAGACTAAATGCATTATTTACTTTCTTGTGGAAGGGGACCACCTTTCGGCGTCTTCCCCTGTTTCGACCCCAATCTAGTGCTCATCATATCCGGGATTGTGTGCTGTGTGCCCTGGGCTACTTCCTTATATGACAATTCTTCTCATCTTTTTTTTTCTATCTTTCTTCCTCGTTTTGGCTGGTCAGGTGATCCTTTTGGGCTGCTTGCTTCAGTGTCCTCATCCTCCACTGTTTCGGCCTCAGTGTTTGTATCCGGGTTGGTAACTTCCTTACTCGGGCTTAAGCTTTTAGCTCCTGTGCTGGGGCTCGCTGGGGCTCTTGGTTGTTGATTTCCTCCTTCTTCAATAACTATAGTGGGATTTCCTTGTGTTTTTGGGTTTTCTTGAGCGCTGTTCTTAGGGTTACCTTCTTTGGATGCTTCCTGGTGCATCTTGTCTCTGTTTTTAGCATTCTGCGAGTTCTTCCCTCTCCTTACCTTTTGCCAGCCTTCTGCCTCCTCTGTCCCGCTGACTTGTAGTTTGGGGCATTTCCTTTGAAAGTGACCGTGCTCCTGACAGTTTCTGCACTTGAACGACAAGTGTTCATAATCCGGTTTTTGGTAGTGGGTCCAAGAGCCAACAGTTAACTTGACAGCTTCTGGGAGTCCTGCCTCCAGATCTACCTCCACACAGATTCTGGCACATGTATACTGTCCCTTATTGTCTGCTTTGTCAATGAACCTGCCTACTCCGTTTCCGATTCTTTGCAATGATTCGAAGTCCCAGCAGTGCATTGGGAGGTTTGGCAGTCTGACCCAAACCGACACTTCCTTAGGCGTGTCCACCAATGGGTTGAAGTCAGGTGTCCATTTGTTTAAATAGAGTCCCTTGGTCCCCATGAAGTAAGGTCCATTTCTGAATACCAAATCTCGGTCTTCTTCAGAAATGAACTCAAAAACGAAATAGCCTCTTCCCACTGGGTAGCAGGTTACTCTGTTCGCTAGGTTCGGTCTCCAGTTCCGTTGTATCCAATCATCCGTTGTTCTGGTGGACAGCCACAGGCCCATAAACTGTCCCACTAATCCTCGATTGGCTAGAGCTACTTCTATCTTCATTGGGTTCTCTTCAGGTAAGGCGATTTCAGGGATTTCGTCAAGTTTTTTTATAAATTTCGGAATCTCTGGAGGAGAAGACTTCTTCCCTTGACTGTGAACCAGCCTGTGAAATGCATCCTCGATCGATTTCATGGAAGGGGGGGCGGGGATTCCGCCCCCTGGCGCCGCCATGAGCCTCTCTACACCTCAAACCCTAACGCTCACGCCAGTCCGAGCCCTAACGCTCACTAACTTCCATAAAAACTTTCGAATTGAGATAGTGAGTTCAAAAGGTGGTGAGCTTAGCTCAGAACGGTTAATTAGGCAGCGAGCAACGGCCATGTTCGGGTTTGAACCCGAGACCTGACCGTCATTACATGACCGACCTTACCACTACGCTTCACCCACGACCTTAAAAGGTGGTGAGCTTGGCTCAGAACGGTTAATTAGGCAGCGAGCAACGACCATGTTAGGGTTTGAACCCGAGACCTGACCATCATTACATGACCGACCTTACCACTACGCCGCACCCACGACCTTAAAAGGTGAGTGGGCTTGGCCCGGAAACGGTTAAACTCTCACGGCGAGCCACGCCCTCGCTCGAGATTGAGCACAGGACCTGTCCGTCTTAACGAGAGAGACCTTACCACTACGCCGCCTCCACTGACCTTCATTATATCCCCTTTTACCTATACAGAAATAGATAATTTCAGATTTTTTCCAATTTCTTCTTTTAATGAGGAAGCCACTGCTTTCTGAAAAGTAGTCCTTGCTGCCTTCACTTCTCTTTCTTTCTGGAACACATTTTCCATGGACTTATTTGATTCCTGAAAATAATTCTGAATTATTTCCAGATTCCATAATACTTTTTGTTGTTCCTCCTCTATTGTTGCATATATTTCCGATGCCTGTGTCCTGAAATGTCCAAGTTCAACTACCTAGTTAATAATAAAATTAATCTTATCATGCAACTGTTTATTTTCTTCTCCTAGCTTTTGAACTTGTTCCTGTGTGACCTGTATTAGATGTTTTGCCTCATCTAAATCTTTATTTAATTTTTGGATTTCTTGCATATCTTTGAGTCTAGCTTGTTCTAGACCCTTCTGTATTCCCCAACCAATATTTCTTTCATTTTCCTTCAGTCTGTCTTGCAACTGGGTTATTTCTTGATCCTTCTGTTCAAGCATAGTTGTTAAGTTTCTGACAGAATATATATTAGCTGATGCTATAGAACCCATTGTTCCTGCTAACTCTGTAGTGAACTCTCCTTCCTTGAGTTTCTTCCCATCTATGATAACTCTATGCTTCTTAATCGATCTTTCTCCTACAGGATGAATTTCCTGTTTCAAGACAACTCTTCTCTTTTTACTGAAAAAATAATCCGACGAGGGGATTTCATCTCTTGAAATCGGCTCTAGGTCACTGACATACAAACATCCTTCATGAGGGGTTCCGAAAGTAGACTGTAGTGGAGTTAAAGATGTAATGGGGCTACCAAGTTCTTTTGAAGCAGTTCCTCCAATCTTTTCTGGAATATCATCAAGAATTATTGGACTTGTTTCCAATCCTTTTCCTTTCTCTGTCCCTGGTTCTTTTATCTAAGAACCCTTTGTGTTTTGAGGAGGTATTTCAGCATCCTTCAACTTATCTTTATCATTGGCTTTACTCTGAGTATTAGTTTCAAACCCTGGTGGGGTTTCTTCTTGTTCTGGCAATGAGATTGAAATCTCACCCTATAAAATATTCGACAGACAACTTCGCCTATGGCTTTGAAAAGATGCAAACCCAGCCTGTGAGTCAGGTGGTAAGGCTTGTACCCTGTTCCACACTTCCTCATAAGATTTATCATCTTTGAAAATATCATCATAAACTGAAACTTCATGTTCATATGCTTTTAAATTACAATGTATGTAATGCCGACTAATTATTTGGTAAGGGTCATGTTATGTGCTCGATGTCTACTAACTTCACTTCCTCCAATGACTTGGCCTCCGCCTTAGAATGTCCTAAGTTTAATAAAGTCAATTTCACGACATGAATAGGGAAAGATGGCCATGCTTTTTTCTGAAGGGATTTTAATTCTAACCCAATACCACCCTTGGCTAATTGATGAGCTACTTCTTTGCATAATAATCTGTCAGGTAAGAGTTTCGGGAGTGCGTGAGGCGGAATGGAACAACCATAAACCCTAACATAGGAAAAATTTTCTTCAATAAACCAGTCGGCAACCGATTTGAGGCTTTCTATGACTGCATCAGAAATGCGAGGGGGTTCGCATCCAAAATTTTTTTTGTGCAAAGGAATGATGACATAATGACAAACATCATAAAAAACATCTTTAGCATTTTCTTCCCAGAGAGCTGAGTGGTATTTATGAACAGGCTCTGGGCAGGAAACATTCCAACTCCAATTCATTAATGGAAAAGGAGTCATAAAACAAATGGCATCCATAATATATGCAGACATATAAAAATACACTGGTTGTCCTTTTGACTTGGCTGGTTTATAATTTACAACCTCTTGTGTTAGGTTATCTGACAAAATTTTATGCCAGTTAAAACTACGTCCTTCTGAAACTTCCTCTAGGAAAGGTACCCAGTCTGCATGAAAGTGACAGGGATCTTTTCTCTCGAAAAGTCTGCATAACATCATGGCTATGTAAACCATATACTCATTTAAGGAGGCCGAAGCATAAATTCCATGAGAACCAGCCCTAAACTTTGCTTCGGACCTCGCCCATCCTCTAATCATGTTAGGATATGTCTAGCCTACTTCAACACATTCCTTTCTTTGAAACTCGACTAAAAATTTAGCATTAAAAGTGTGTCTATAATTCGGCGAGAGTTTATACATTACTTGAATGTTCTCAGGCCTGAATGAGCCGACGACAGATCCTTGCTTGTTCAGAATTCTTCTTGTTGGGATATCTACCCTATCCAGAGCCCAACCGATCATATCGGTATATGTCACCAACCTCGGACGCGCAACAACCTTATGAAGTTCAGACTCAACAATGTCTCGGATATGATTTTCCGAATCGGGGTCTGCATATTTAAGCTCATCCTCCATCAATTCGGAAATTCCAATCCATGATTTGATGGAGTGTACACCGTGTGGAGTAGTATCAGAGATAATATCGCCTTCTTGTTGGTCTTCGTTTTTCTTCGGTGCTTTTTTGGGTGCCATAGCTCTGCGTTTAACTTGAAAACCTGTCACAGAGAGTGGATGAAAAGACTTAGCTTTGAAATGAAAATACAGACGTTCGATCTTTTAATTTGAATATATCTTACACATAGTGAGAATCGTACATCTGTCACAAAATAAAAGCTCGTAATGCAGAAAAGATTTTCGGAGATATGCATTTAATGTACGTACTTAGGTTTTCTCGTCATTTTCAAATAAAAGAGAAACATACTTAATCGGACCACGATGCATTAATGAACACTTCAAAAAAAGGATTAACTTTAAAACTGTTTAGAAAGTGGATTATTAGTGTTAATTTTGAGTTAAATTTGAAAACCTGATTTTCGGGGTTTCGTCAGTTTTGATGTCGAAAAAATATGTCATCGAAGAAACCCGATTGCCAAAATCGCGATGTATTAATTTAAATTAAAATGTTTTTAGTATGTTAATTAATTGAGATTTGATCTTTTCGGGATTTCGTTAATCGGAAAATCGGAAATCGGGATTTCGGGAAATATGATGACAAGAAACACGCTTCTCATAGAACTGCGAATCCCGAAATCATGATGTAATTATTTAACTCTTAATCATTCTTAGAAGAGATTAGATTAATTCGTATCTTTACTTAAGGATCAAATGTATAGCGAAATCAGGTATCGGGGTTTCGTAAATCGGGATTTCGGGAAATATGATGACAAGAAACACACTTCTCATAGAACCGCGAATCTCGATATCGCGATGTGATTAACTTAATTTTTTAAATATTCTTAAATGAAAATTAAGTAATTTGTGTTTTAATTAAGTCTTAAAGTATCGGTAGATTGGGGATCGGGGTTTCGCAATTTGATTTGCATTTAAATTTGTTTACGGCAAACCCCGAATCCCGATTTATTTAACATTTGAGTGAAAAACTCGCAAATTTAAAATTATACTCCTTTTAAATAATTTTTCAAAAATTGTTGGAAAATTTATACGTTTGTAAACCTTTATCCGTTCTTTTTTAAAAAATAAATAAAAAGGTATCGCGAATTTTAGAAATAATGAAATTTTTCTTTGAGGAAAGCCGAAACCTTAAAAATAAAAATCTATACCTTAGGGACGGAAAATTTAAGCTTTGTTTCAACAAGGGGACTCTTCATGTTCATACTTTTTGAGATTGCAATTAGCCATATGGTTTCTCACAACCCTCTGTGGGTCATGATTTTTGAATTCAATGTTAACTAGATTTATATCTTCTAAAGCTGTAGCCTCCACCCTGGAGTGACCGCAATCAAATAAGGAAAATGAACCAATAGATAAAGGAAAAGATGGACATACCCTTTTTTGCACGACTTTTAGCTCTTTGCCAATCCCTCCGAGTACAGTTTGTCGTGCAACTTCATGGCACACCAGTCTGTCTGGTAAAAATTGTGGTAATGCATATGGAGGGATCGAGCAGTTGAAAACTCTGATATATGAGAAATGTTCCTCTATGTACCAGTCCGCCACTTTACCCAGGCTAACCATAACCTTGTCTGAAATTCTTGGCGGTGGGTGACCAAATATAACAATATGCATCGACACCACTACCCAATTACAGATTTCATAAAAGAAATCTTTTGCCTTGTCTTCCCAAAGCTTTCAATGGTAATCATGAATTGGTTCTGCACTGTCTGGAGTCCAACTCCAACTCATTAGCGGAAAAGGCATCATGAAACAGATAACGTCCATAACATAAGCTAACATAAAGAATGAAGCCGGTTGCCCTTTGGTTTTCTTCGTTTGGTATTCTGAGATTTCGCTAGCCAGATTATCTGACAATATCTTTGCCCAGTCAGAAGAAAATCCTTCTGCCACTGAGTGAATAATGGAAACCCATGGTAGAAATAAATGGGTCGTGTTCTCTTTTCCATAAATTCTGCACATCATCATGGCTATATACATGAATTGTGGCTCAAGTGATGAGATGGAATATACGCCGTGAGATTCGGCTCTGAAATTTTTGGGACGTGAACACCGGTCTTTGATCAGGTCGGAAAGACTCTTTCCATACTGATCACACTCCTTATTATTAAAATTCACAAGAAAAATGGCATTATAAATGAAGTTTGATGTTACAGACAATTTATACATGACCTATATGTGTTCCGGTCAAAATGACCCAACAACTACTTTCTGAGAGTTGAATATCATTCGAGTCGAGATATCTACATGATCTAGTGCCCATCTAATCATGTCGGTGTAAAATAGAAGCCTCAACCTGGTTTCTATCTTATGCAATTCTGCTTGAGCAATAATCTTATATTTGGTAGATAAGTTATCCTTTTCATTGTCGCTTGAATCACCAGGATAGTTTACCACTTCATATTGTATGGTGTTGAACACATGCATCTAGGTTTTAGCTGTATTTATACTTTTGAGAGAAGTATCAGAAATAACGTCTGTGTTCTGGCTAGAACTTTCACCACATGCTTTAGGCGCCTTCCATGGAGCCATGATATCAAATTCAGAGTTCTATTACCTGTTACAGAGAATGAGAATGCAAAAAACTAGTTATTTTGCTAAGCCAACTCTAAGAAAACAAGAAAGTGATTTAGAACTAAAACTCCTCTTTGCCTTAAATGCATAAACCATGCATATACCTTCACTGACAATGCGTTTAATTCCTTTAATAAAAAAAATTTGGGTGTTAAAATCTGATCCTATTTGGAATCATTTCCCTAAATCAGATATTAATGTCATTTATGGTCGATATCTCGGGAAAAATGCAAAATTTGAATATATCTGAGTTAAATTTAAGCAATATATTAATTAGAGTGTAATCCTCATTTAGTACCTTAATTAATCACACCTAACACTTAATCAAGTTTCGATGTTTCGGGTCTCGGGGATCTTTAAATCAATTTTAACTAAGAGTTACGAAACGCGAAGTTGCGACAGGTTTTAATTTAGTATAATCATATTTAACTCTCTTAATTAATCGCAATTAGTTTTAAAATGTCGGGGTTTCGGGTATTGGGACTTTGAAGTCCTTATATGTAAGAGCATCCCGAATCATGAAGTCGTGACGAGATTTAATATTTGTTAATCTTACTTAATCGTTAACGAACCTGACTTAACAATTTAATACTTTCGTGAGTTCAGGTATCGGGACTTCGAAGATGCTCAATATTGAACCTTCGTACTTCATGAAACCCCGACTCTCGAAATTTAAAAAGAAAACCTTTATATAGATTGGTTCATTAATTCAAAAGGCGGCTCCATAATATGCTAATACATTTAAACCGTTGGATTGATCAGAAGACTTCATTTCGACGGTGATTATCCAAGTGCATTTTTGGGAATTTTAATTTAAACAAAAATGAAATTTATTTTAGTCTAAGGTTTATAAAAATATATATGTTTCAACATAGGCTCCATCTATGGATCTTGTCTCCTTGTGGGACGAGAAGAACATGTAGACCAAGTGCCTTTATTGGGTAAATGGAGTCATTATTGCAGTTTTGTGAAACACATTCTGAAAGGAAACACAAAGAAAGACTTAGGACTTCATCCATACCTCTGAAAACTTTCAAAACTTAATCGTTCATCAATATTGAATTCAGGCTACTTCCTTCTCTTACACTGATTTTAGAATTGCTTGAGATAATCAAAACAACCTTAATCAATCTATCAAACTTTGTTCGATTTTATTCGCATCAAGGCAAGGTGATTTTAATGTTTTAAACAAGGAGTCCCGTGTTATCTTAGAATGTAAATCTATCCTGAAAAAGGAAATACTTGTCAGAGTACGTTATAATATATGTATAATAGCCTTATAGATATCATAGACATTTCTTCACTACCAACGAGCCTGTTCAGTACCCCGGTGAAGTTATCTAATTCCCATATTGAATTTCCTTTCATCACTTCAATTAATAACTTTGCATTTAAATGCTGAGATGAGGGCAATCATTTTATGAATTTCCTTTCATCATCTCTATTTAGACTAGATGGGGGCAATCATTTTAGGAATTTCCTTTCACCATCTGTCTTATATTTAATCAAACATGAAGTGAGGGCAATCAATTTGTACATAATAAAATATACCAGGGATGATATCCATTTAAATTTTAGCAATAGAGGTATGCTAACTCACTTTGATTACTCTGACCTAATCCTCTTCTGACTATCAAAACATATTTTCTTACGAGGAGGTTTTCATGGGGAATATTTATTTTCCAGGGACTTTCCTTGAGTGAATTTAATCAGTTTAAGTCTGGTAAAAGGATTAAAGAAATTAGGGTTAACTCAAACATACTTTGTATTTTAGTTAAGTCAGGAATATCATTAGAATTATTGCCCGTTCTCAAGTCGAAAACTTGTTCTTAAGCTTTCAGAGTCAAAGTGAAGCTCTTTTTCTTCTTCGAAGATCAAGAAGAAAAGTTCTTTTTGTAATTTTTTTTTTTTTTTTTAGGTGACAATATTAACTCACGTGAAACTTTCGACAATTTCACCAATATCTTTTCTGAAAACTTGACTTGGGTTAACAAGATGAAAGTTCATACCTCAAATTTTTTCTATATTTTCTATCAAGCAAATTGTTAGTTTATCACCTGTTTTGAGGGAGATTGAATGCGAGTACGGATTACTGCTAGAGATTATCACCCTGTTATCAACCCATATCCTGCAATGAGACAGATCATGAAAAATGTCAGGAATTATTTGTTGATTGGAAAGCTTCACATTGCATATTTTTTTATATATGTATTTTTTTTTATATTTTATTATTATTCAGTGAAATCAACTAACCTGTTTATATTTACAATGAAAATAAAAACTTACCAAAGGACGCAAATTATAATAAAAGTGAAAACCAAACCAGTATGTACAATGAAAGTTTGGAATTGTACTGCTGCATGAAATGTTTGAGGTAACGCCCGTTGATAGGGGCGTTAAGGATCTTTCCGTCAAGATTTTCTAAAAAAAATGCATTCTTTCCCTCAGAGGCTGTAATTTTGTATGGTTCACACCTGATCTGATCAAACTTACCATGTTTCCTAGCATCCTCTTTTCTGGATTCCCATTTTAGAACCAAATCACCCGAGAGAAATTCCCTATCATTAGCTTTTTGGTCAAATAAGGCTTTCATATTATCTTGATTTTTTTGTAGTTTTTCATCTACTTCAGCCCTATTTTGCTGAACTTCAATTAATTGATTTATCCTCATGGTAATTTCATTTGGCTCTTCTTTTGAGTCTTGCCAGAGTTTCATTACTGGCAGCGCTAGATTTATGGGAAAAATGACGTCAGTACCATATACCATCTAAAATGGAGACATTCCGATTGACCATTTTGTGCCTATCCTGTTAGCCCATAAAGCATATTTTAAATGTACATGCTATGCTTTATTATTTTCGGTTAGTACCTTTTTAATTATAGTGATCAAGATTTTATTAGATGACTCGGCTAATCCATTGCCCTTTGGATAATAGGCTATGGAGTGTCCTAGAACAATATTATACTTTTGGAAAAATCTTATCATGGCCATGGATTTGAAGGCCTGAGCATTATCAGTAACTATTTTTCGAGGACAGCCAAATCTTGATAGAATATTCTCCTCCAAAAAACTGATCACTACTGCGTCTGTTGCGTTTCGCGTAGGAATAGCTTCTACCCATTTAGTAAAATAGTCTATAGCGGTCAGAATCCATTTATGTTGAGCACTTGAGTGTGGATGGATTTATCTAATAAAATCAAGACCCCATTGTTGAAATGGATCTTCAGTTTTAACTGGAACTAAAGGTAATGTCGAAATTTTTTGCTTACCTATGAACAACTGACAAGGATTACAAGTTCTGACTTTAGTGTTTACATCAGTGAATAATTTCGGCCAATAATATCCAACTCTTAACATTTTATAATATGTTGCTCTCCAAGCATGGTGTCCTCCACACACTCCTTCGTGGAATTCATTTATAACTTTTTCTGTTTCGGATTCTACTAAACAACTCAGTAAGAAACCCAAGGTTATCTTTCCAATATAATTGACCATCTACAATACAATATTTTACAGTGTGTAACTTCAATATCCTATATTTATATGGGTTTAGGTCACTAGGGCACTGAAGGGTCAGTAAATAAGAAACAATGCCGCTATACCAAACTGAAGAAAAGATTTTTTCTAGAATTTTAGTTGTGGGCACAGTGACATCGAGTTCGTCTATCTCTAAAAATCCTTCGTTCTCTTGCAGATGATTTATTCCGAGTGCTTTCAAATTTAATTCAGACAACAATTTAGCCAAGCCTTGACCTTTAATAAGTTTGGTTGGTTTAACTTCCAGGTTGAACTCCTGAATTTTGGCTAACCATCTGCCTCTCCTTCCATTGCTGTCGGGTTGAACCAATATATCCTTAACAAAACTGGTAGGTACATAAGCAATGGTCTTTGAATGTAGTACATAAGTTCTAAAAGATTTGAGGGCTTTCACCATTGCGTAAGCTTGTTTTTTCAATATATTATATTTTAACTCAACATCTCTGAGAATTAAAGAATGCAATTGGCTGCTTAAAACCCTCATCATTCTTCTGTAACAATATGGATGGAATAGTATGCTCGGAAGCAAATGAAAAAATAAAAAATTCTTTGAAATAATCAGGACTTGCCAGTACTGGTGCTTCACATATGACCTTATTAATACATTCGAATGATGCCTTAGCCTCGCTTGTCCACTTTACCTCACTGTACTTATTAAGCATATATGTAATCAATTTTAAGATTTCAACGAAATTCAGAATGAATCTTCTTAAAAAATTTATTTTCCCTAAAAATGACTGAATTTCTTTCCTATTCCTAGGAATATTAATAGTATCTGTTGCTTCAATCCTTTTCAGGTCAATTTTAATTCCATCCCTAGACACTATATGGCCCAAGAGTTTACCTTCCTGCATTGCAAAATGAGCTTTCTTGGGATTCAGAGACAAACCAAATTTGCGACATTTTTCGAAAGTTTGTTTGAGGTGTACTAGATGTTCTGCATCATATTTAGAAAAAACAGTTAGATCATCAAGATAAATAACAACAAACTTATCTCTTTCGCCGACGAAGGCAATGTCCATAGCTCATTGGAAAGTTTCTCCTGCATTCATTAAACCGAAAGGCATTTTATCATACATAAAGGTACCCCAAGGGGTAGTGAACACATTTTTCTCTTTATCATCTTGATGTATTGAAATTTGATTGTAGCCCAAAAAGCCATCAATCATGGACATCCTATTCGCTCCAACTACTTTCTCTAAAACGTGATCCATTTTAGGCAATGGATAATTGTCCTTAAGTGATGATTTGTTTAAATTTTTGAAGTCTACACACAGTTTGATTTCACCATTTTTTTTTTCTTACCGGAACTAAATTAGATACCCACTAAGAGTATCTAAGTGGGAAAATGATCTCGGCATCTAGAAGTTTCTTTACTTCTTTCTCTATCACAGGAAACAATATAGGGTTAATGTGTCTGAGCTTATGCCTGAATGGTTTGACACCTTTTTTCAGAGGAATTTTGTGTTCCATTATATTGGTGTCATAAGTTCTTAATTTTTCATAAGACCAAGAAAAAACATATTTATACTGTCTAAGAAACTCAACATACTTACTTTTTATTTTAGGAGGAAGGTACTTAGATAATTTTACCAACCTAGGAATTTCTTTGGTGCCTATATCACAATCTTCAACTTCTTCTGGTTGAGGTTGTAAAGTGGACTTCAAAGGAATGTCGTCATGATTAAATAACCTCTCTAAGGGGATCAAGCCTTTGCAGATCTGATTATTTTTCAAAATAAGCATACGATGATTAGCAATCTTATCTTGAAACTCTTGAATATCTTCCCCTTCCTGCATGATCCAAGCGGGATCATTCTGATTTTCTTGGTCGACATGTGTTTTGACAAAGTCATCCACCATTTCTAAAAATTTCTTGATTTGTTCATCATCCTCAAAAACCTGCCAATGTTGAATATTATTCGGTATGGAAGGTCTATGTATCATCTCTATATGGTATTTAAGTTTGAAAATCGTTGGAGGAACAAAGGTTGAGGCTGCTTTAGCCAATGAATCTACCTGCTGATTCTCAGTTCTGGGGATGAAATTAACATTAAACGATGAGAAAAAATTCTCGATTAGATCCCAAGCACAATTCCTATAAGATATCAACCTTGGGTGCTTAGCCTGGTATTGATGATTAATTTGTTTTATGATCAGTTCAGTGTCACCATAGACTTCTAAGTTCTTAATCTTTAATTTTCTGGCAGCTTCTAATCCTAAGACTAGGGCCTCATATTCACATACATTGTTAGTGTAATCTATGTCCCACTGTAATCTATAATAAAATGGAATAATGAACTCATCGCCGGGTGCCACAAACAACACTCCAACTCCTGCTCCTTCACAAGATGAAGCACCATCTAAATACATTTTCCAAACTCCAAAACTATATACATCTTTACTTATCTTTTCTTCTTTTTCTATACAATTTTCTTCTATACATACATCTAAATCATCATCAATGGATAAAATACAATTCCCTAAATCCTGATCGACAATCTAAATAGGGTAGTTATTTGGGTTCAACGGATCACTTATCATAAATGCCAACCTTGTTTCTCTGTACAAGCATGTGAACTATTCTCCGAAGATCGGGATTGTCGCATATGTCATGTCGAGTTGGAGGGATCCTCCAAGTTTGGAACCCCAAGACCTCGATAAAAACATGCCATACTTTGGAGGTATATCAACGACAACCACATCCATGAGAACACTTTTTACAGGAATCTGTGAAAGATTAACTACTAAATATTTTATCATACCTATACATTTAACCTTTCTCGAATCAAAAGAATATAAATCTCCATATGGTCGAGTGATTTCGAGACAAAGTCTATCCATAATGGCTTTGGGCATTACATTGTGAGAATCTCCAGAATCCAACATGCAATTATGGAGTAGGTGATCGTGCACAGTTAGTGTAATGTAGAAAGGGGATAAAGTATCTCTGGAAGCTTCAAAATGTGGACCAAAAATTATATTAGGCTTATCGTCTTCTAAATTTATAACGTCAGCCTGACTTTCATTATCTGAAAAATTAATCATTTTAGCGATTTGCTTTCTATATACTGGGTTTTTTGCCAGTTCAACCAGAGGTATAGGGATTTTGATTTTATTAATTTCATTTTCTAGACTGAAATTTCTCGTCGTCTTATCAACTTCTCTGGTTTGGATTTCTATCCCCTTCCTTTCTGGTTGATCAATTTGTGATGTTTTTGTTTCAGCCATAAGAACCTCCATTTTCCTTGTATTAATAACTGGTGTTTCTACTGGCTTTGTCTTGATAGACTCTGTGTCAGCAGTCTTGGTTTTAACAGTCTATTTTTCAGCATCTTTTGAAGCTGCCTCATGTGTTTCCCCTCGCAACAGAATTTTCTTCGGTGGGGTGGTCATGATATTCCTGTTTCTAGGCCTGTATTTATGTTGGAGTTCGGCCATTATATTATCAACGATTCCTTGATAGGCTGAATCTTCTGTAATATTTCTATTCTCGTCATTTTCAGACCTGTATTCTGTATTTAAAGATTTTTCATAATCTTGTCTCTTCAAATAAGGTTCTTGATAATCATCACCAATATTATTTATATCTTCTTCTAACTCCTGAATTTTTTTCATGTCTCTCCTCCTATAAATTTTTCATTCTTAAAGGGGGCTTGAATATTTTGTTCTTCATTCTTAATTTTTCTTTGTTGTATTTGAGGGTTAGGATTCCTTCTGAAATCCTTTCTAGGGAACTGATCATTCTTTGATTGGTCCAATTCCATTCTCGAGATTTTATTCGACAATTCTTTGATTATTATTGCCATGTCATCCATATTATCTTCCGAAGACCTCCCAGATCCAGAGGGTCCTTCTTGTTCTCTGTACCATCTGGTTTCTTTATTGCCCATTTCAAATTTAGTTTTTAACTTTCCCGATGCTATCATGTTTGATTCGATTTCTACAACGTCATCCTGCATTTTAGTGAGATCAATAGATCTCCTTTCTCTCAACAATAGAGCGAAATCTGTATCAAAATCCCCAACAAAAGTTACTTTTTCTACAGGTTGGGAAGGTTTAACCTCAGCGGGAATTTTATTATATAATTTATTGAATCTTTGGGTAAACTCAAGAACTGATTCTGAATTTTTCTTTCTCAAAGCTCCAAACTTGGTTAGATAATAAAGATGATCTTTCCTTTCTCCCCATTGTCTGATAAAAGAATTTTCTAACTCATCATATGATCCTATGGATCCTGTTGGGAGTCCTTGGAACTAGGTCCTCACCTATCCTTCGAAAGTTTGAACTAGGAGTCTTGAATAAACATCCTCATGTTCAAGACCAAGGATGTCAACAAATTGATCAAATAAATTGATATGTTCTGTAGGAGTTAAATCTCCTTCCCCCGTGAACTTCAAAAGGTTTTTCATATAATTTTTAGGTAGATCATGGAGAGGGACTGGGAGGACCAAAGGGGTATACCTAGAAACTACTTTGGCAAATATTCTAGGGGGTGGGGGTGGTACTTGACTGCCCCCTCCCCCGGCAACACCACCTCCTCTGACTCAAGGCATTGATAATTTAGAGGGAAAATCTTGGATATTATAGAGAATACTTTTAAAGGTGTGTGGTGACCTTTCGGTTACATCTGGATAGAGCAGAAAGGTTTCAGAGAACTGACCATTGGGAGATAGGAAATTTGAAAAACAGGGAACCGGAAAAATATGACTGGATTATTTGGACTCACAGGATGTGTACACAGGAGAACCAACAAGAGTCGAGTCAAGGTATACAGTATATTCTTCTGAATTCTGAGAGGTTGTAGACTGAATTTAGGGAACTGATGAAACGTCAATCGAAGTGGGAAGTGAGATAGCTATTTTACCTCTATTGGTAAAGGAGACAGTTGGAAAAGTTTCGACTTTAAATTCGGGTAACACCAACTCAGTTTCTAGGGTTTTGATTCTATCGATGGAGGTTTCTCTGAAAAGGAGTTGGGTATTTGACTGTTCAAGTAGATCCTTATTATTTGACTGTGTGGATTTGGGTTGATAAATCTTACTTGTTGATGAAGCAATTAGTTTAAGGTATCTTCTTGGTTTCAAAAGTTTTCAGGTTCGGATACAGGCGAGGTCTGCTTATTGTCTAGATTATTTCTGGTATTTTTTCGATTAAATGCCAGTTTATTAGTTGTGGAGTCGCCAACTGAAAGATAAAAGTTATCCTTATAATGTATTCAATCTTTGTTCACTATCAAAGAAATAACTTTACCAATGTCATTCTTCCCAGGGAAAAATAACTTCGCTTCTTCCATCCCAGGCAACGACGCCAAAAAGATGTTGTTCCTGAGTTTATACTTAAGGATGAAAAGTATAATGTCAATGCATCCAAAAAATAAAGAGAGTTTAAAATATGAAAATAAAATCAATTCTTTAGGGAAAGAAGCTATGGCTGATTTCTAAGCTGTCTTTGCCTAACTTCCCAACGTTCCTGGATGCTTATGTCCTGTTCAATCACTGCCCATGAACGTTCAAGTTCAACCCGG
>SNQJ01S0093561.1:0-32112 GCA_010110895.2 Picea sitchensis
TCTAATTTTTCTTTGATTTATGTTTTTTTACATTCATAAAATTGGCAATTGGGGTATCATAATCATCCAAGGACATTGTAATTCGTGTGCCCTGTCCTTCTATTGTTTGTGTTTCCATGCGATCATGTACCATACTTCTGGTGCATCGCTGAGAAGGGCGTTGAGGCATCTGTGCAGGGTCGTGAACTACAACAACGAAAATGATCATATAGATATGTTGAAATATAATTGAAATAACTAATTCATTATTTTTATTAACATTGCACTATTGCTCTTTACCTTTCTGTGTAGTTGTGACAGTTGGTGCATTAATTTCTTGTCCACTTGGTTCCTCTCGAAGTTAACCCTCCTGAGCTATATGCTCTTCAACCACAGTAAATAAATATCTACAATCACAGTAAATATTTCTAATTCTGAAGCATACATACCAGAATGGGTACTCTACTCCCCACTATCATTGGACATGTTCACCCTTGTATGACATGGTGTCTGCTGAATACCGCTAGATTCATTGCTATGATAACACTGTTGCTTGAAAAAAAACATAAATACTTAATTAAGGGTGATATAATAAAATATGACTAGACTTTACAAGCATGCTATTGTGGTTTCCTTATTCATTTTATTTACCTACATGTCTGGGGAGATAGGAGTCTGGCCGCAGATTTTTCTATATTCAATCTCACTTTTAAAACCGTGCTTGTAACCAAGCTTTAGGTCCTCCTCGGTGGCGGCAGTGTCAAACATATTTAACTGCAATGCATAACACCATTAAAAATACCAATAACAAAAACATATATTTGTTTTCTACTGTTAAATAAATATTAACCACAGTTAATCATTTAAATCTTACGATTCAGGATTTTAGTTTTCCATAGCCACCTTGGCCTAGTTTATGCATAGTTGCATATAGTTGCATATAGTTGGATAAGTTGCATATAGTTGCATAGTTGCATAAGTTGCATATAGTTGCATAAGTTGCATTTTTGCATAAAGTTGCATATAGTTGCATATAGTTTCATAGTTGCATATAGTTGCATATAGTTGCATAGTTCCATATAGTTGCATGCGAAATTGTCATATAGTTGCATAGTTTCTTAAGTTGCATATAGTTGCATAACTTGCATATAGTTGCATAGTTGCATAGTTGCATAAGTTGCATATAGTTGCATAGTTCCATATAGTTGCATGCGAAATTGTCATATAGTTGCATAGTTTCTTAACTTGCATATAGTTGCATAGTTGCATAGTTGCATAAGTTGCATATAGTTGCATAGTTGCATAAGTTGCATGTTGCATAAAGTTGCATAAGTTCCATAAATTTTCATAAGTTGCATGTTGCATAGTTGCATATAGTTGCATATTTGCATATAGTTTCATATTTGCATATAGTTGCATACAAAATTGTCATATAGTTGCATAATTTGCATATAGTTGCATAAGTTCCATAAGTTGCATAAAGTTTCATAGTGGTATAAGTTTCATTGTTGCATAAAGTTGCATGTTGCATAAAGTTCCATAAAGTTGCATAAGTTGCATGTTGCATATAGTTTCATATAGTTGCATATTTGCATATAGTTGCATACGAAATTGCTGTAATATAGTTGCATAAGTTGCATATAGTTGCATATAGTTTCATAGTTGCATAGTTGCATATAGTTTCATAGTTGCATAGTTGCATATAGTTGGATAAGTTGCATATAGTTGCATAGTTGCCAGAATTATGAAGCAATTGGGGTCTGCTCCTAATTATGTGTGATGGATACCTCAGCCTAGTAAATCTGGAAGACATAATCAGGAATAAGAGTGTGGGTTCCAGGAGGGAACAAGGAGTCATTTGAAGGAGCAAAGGGCCGAGCCCCTTTGAAGTTGAAAAACTCCATGATCAAGAGAGATAACACAAGTGTGCGCCAAAGAAAATAAGTTTCAGACTACAAGAGAAGCACAAGGAGTTTGCAGGAGAACTTATTATAAGTTCCAAGCTCAGGAGGTGTAGCGCAAGCAGAGGCCAAGGAGTGACCCTACAAAGGAGAGATAAAAGGCCAAGACTTTGTAAGCTTGAGCGAAATCCTTCATTGGAGGGAAGCACAAAGTGAATGCGAAGGTTTGATTCCATTGAATGCACAAAGCCTAGTTGGGAAGCACAAGGTGTGTGATAGATTCTAAGTCCTTCAAGTAAAAAAGATCGAGGAGGGATAATGTGAATAAGTCGCCAAAGAGTCTAAATCTCTTTGTTTCAAGGCGAGCAGATGAGATATATTCAAGAGAAGTTAGGACCTCGCACAACTCTTGGATAAAGGTAAAGAACACAAACATCAAATCCCCAAGTCCTTCGTACTTCACTACTCTAGATGTTTTAAGTTATTTTATGTAAAAGAGGCAAAATCCCCAAAGGTCCAAAGTCCTAGAGTGAATCTACATCGTAGATTACTGAGAGAGTGCAAGTCGTTGGATTGGTAGGTGGAAGCAGATATAGGCCATTGAATCAACCCCGATAAAGAGGAGAGCATGCAGAATAAAAGATTAGATCACAGACGTCAGATCTGGGCGCAAGAAAATGCGAGTTGTTGATCCAGGTTCTTGGGCCATAATTTGTGAGACAAATCAGAGTGGAACTCAGTCGTAGATCCCATCAAGGAACATAAGCCATAGATCTCACAGATTCAGAGATTCGAAACTGAGATTTTGGTCTTGTTGAGTGCTCAACACACCCTAAAAGATTTTATGAAATTTTGTCTCTTTTGTGTACCACTTGTTTTCTTTTGTTTTGATTTATGAATTGAGTCAACTATGGAAGGATGACTAATTTTGTTTTCATGTCTCTTCAATGAGAAAATTGGATTTGTTTGAACCTGTCAATGTGAAACCTTTGTGTATAAAATAACTTGGCATTCTAACTAAGAATCTGCAGCTAAAATTGTGACTAGCGCTCTTATGTTCGGCGTCGGCAAGATCCAAGAAAGTGAAATGACTACATCGTAACAAACATCATCGATCACATATCCATCATTAACATCAGTAAAAGGAAGAGTAAATTTGTGCTAGTTGTTCGCAAAGAATATTTAGGAGTTGGTCGATTTCCCATCGACGTCAGCGGAATACGAGAGGGATAAACATTGACATGGGCCATGATGAACCCCCAATAGCCGATTACGAATGTGTTTGTTTGGGATCGGTGAAATCCCAAAGGGATAAATAATTGAAAATTTTTGCATTGACACATCGTCGATCTCCGATCCCCGGTGCACTTTCAACATCAGTAAGTTTCAAGGGAGGGTAATCCAGGAACACTTGTTTAAAGTTATTGTCTATCGTCGATCCTTGACACTTTTTGGCATCGACATGGCAAGACTTGTTAGTTAAAATTCTTAGCTAATGAAAGTACCTGATTCTGAATAACACAGTTAAACAAAGACGTCAATCTTAAATGCCACGTGTCTTTGTCACGTAGGAATTTAATTTTGGACTGCATTTAATCTACAACACCATTTAATATTGAACAAATTTAATTTTGGATGGTGTGGAAACTCATAACTTTATTGATGTTTCATGGGTGACAAGGCACGATATCCCTTCAAAGGATTTTGAAGGATTCACAATTTCTACGGCTGGGAACCATAGCATGGATTGCACCAGATGGATTCCCAAGATAACCATCACACTTGGGAATTATACTATGACGAATTCATTTTATGTGGTGAATGTGCTTGACACAAACATTGTTCTAGGAGTCCAGTGGATTTATTCCATTGGGAAGTACACTACCAATTATCAGACTATGGATATGGAGTTTCAAGACTCGGATGGTAAGCGGTTTGTTCTTTCGTGGCATGCATACATACCCTCCCAAGGTAGTCTCGTCCCAAAAAATGGAAGTTATTTTCAGGCAGGGTGTCATTGATTGGGCAGTAGAGTGTTTCATTTCAGTACAGAGTGGATCCGAGTAGAATCAGCAGTATCCAGTAGAGATTCAAGAGTTTCTTTAAAAGCATGAGAAGGTATTCTGAGACCTTCCTTAAATCATACCACTTGATCGTGGATTTGAGCATGTCATTGAGTTGGAGGAGGGAGTGTGTGCAATCATCACTACTCCCTATAGACATCCTAAAGTCTACAAGGATGAGATTGAAAAGACAATAAAGGAATTACTCAATTTGGGATATAATTAGCCTAGTTCAAGTCCCTTTGCCTCTTTTGTTGTGCTGGTAAAAAATAAATACGGGACTTTGCGTATGTGTGTGGATTACAAGGCCTTAAAAAAGAAAACTAGAAAAAATAGGTATCTTATTCCACGAATTGATGAACTAATGGATGAGCTGAGGGGAGAAAAATTGAGCTGAGGGGAGAAAAATATTTCTCCAAGATTGACCTCCACTCAGGGTATCAGGAGATTCATGTCAGGGAGAAAGATATTCCCAAAACAAATTTTCATTGTCATTATGGACACTACGAGTTCCTAGTCATGCCTTTTGGGCTAACCAATGCCCCTGCAACATTTCAATCATGTACGAATCACACTTTCAACAAGCAGTAGCGAAAATTTGTGTTGGTTTTTTTGATGATATCCTTATTTACAATAAGACATGGGAGGAACATCTACAACATGTGGATGAAGTGTTGAGGATATTGATTGAGCAATCCTTCTATGAAAAGTTGTCCAAATGTGAGTTTGGAATGACATAACTATTGTACTTGGGGAATGGCAGAACTATTGTATTTGGTTTCGATAGAGAAATATATCTATCCTAACCAATTCTTGAAGTATATCATCTAGATCTATTAATTGTGCTTCATTGTGGTCGATTTCATCTTCTTCTGGTGGAGATTTCTCAACAGATGATGAATCTGTTCATTCACATATGAGTTTCTCATTCCTAGTGGGTCAATTTATTTCAATGGAGGGCAATTTTTTGTTGTGGGAATATGTTGAATATTGAGGAGGTCGATTTCTTTATTTATGGGGGATGATTTAGAGAGTTTGGGGTGTTTTTCCTCCACAAGGGTCGAGTTCACACCCTGTTGGAAAATTTGTGGCTACATGAATCATATTGTCATTTTTGGGGGAGATTTACTCACATTTGGGTGCACCCCACACTTGCTGGTTTATAATCCCATAATATTTGTATGATTTAGGCTAAGGGGAAACAAAGTATTGTTGAAGGGAGTCAAGCTTCTTACCAGAGGTCGCACTCTATCTTTGGGGGTCAATTTTCAGAGTGGAAGTTTGTCATATGTTGAGGATTTTGTCTCATAGTAGGGGATTCGATTTGTATCTTTTGTGGGGTGGATTTGTATCATCTGGGAAGAAATAACAAGGCGTTTTCATCTACAACACATTCATCATTTACTGAGGTCGTAACTCATATATTTTGGGACACAAATATCTTCATCTACAGGTTGGACGCCATGAGAAAGAGGGGTTGTTGCTCCATATTTTCCATGTATCATGATATGTATCTCATTTGTAGTAGAAGAAACTCATGGAACATTTAAAATAGTGTGCTATCCATATATATTTCCTCATGAAAACCAAAAATGAAACACGCAACAGTATAAGGGAATATAGGTACTCACCATTTTATGTGCCCTCGCGTGTGCCCTCGACTCAGTGCCCTCTATGTGCCCTCGCAGTGTATCTCCTCTGTGTTCCCTCCGTGTGACCTCGACTCAGTGCCCTTTCTGTGCCCTCTGTGTGCCCTCTCTCTCCCTCACAGTGTATTTCCTCCCTGCATAGTGATCTCCTTGGTCACGTGCTCCCCTTGGTCGTGTGCATAGTGATATCCTTGGTCGCGTGTAGCAATGGGCAGGCTCCTCCTAACACACTATGACTCCCAACTATTATGACCCTTGTCACACTATAATTTCTTACAAACTAACCCTCTAACACAATATAAACCCTAGTCACTGTTATCCCAAACAAAATGTGACTCTTAACAAATTCACCCATTAACACACCTTGATATTTACTAATATGACCTTGGACACACTATACTCTCTGACCAATATTATCTTTACACAATCATTTCCTATTACTTTTTTCCATGTCACTATGCATGGGAAATACTCGAAGACTTCACCATCATTTGTGGGTTGTAACCGGGGTAAATCGTTTCACAAGGACATCAAATATTAACATATAACATATAATCAGCTCAAGGACTTGATTTCGAGATCTCTTATTTTCAATTCACAATGCTCAACCACTTGAGCTATCCCATCGATCTTGGCTTCTCATAATACACTATGAACTTTGAACACAATGAGGCTCTTAAGTATTATGACTTTGAACACATTATACATTCAATCCCTTGTGTTCTTTCATACAATCAACTTTTGACCACTCTAACCCTAAACACATAGTATCCCCTAACCTTTATGACCCTAGACACAAACATGCCTTAATGCACTATGACCCCAAACATTCTAACCCACCCTCTTCACAATATTGACCACGTTGACCATGTTTGACTACATTGACCATATTTGGTCATAATGATATTGTTTCATCGTGTTTGATTGTTGTTGACCATATTTTCCATGCTTGAATATATCAATTGCATTGACGCACTAACTATTAATCCTCTAAGCTACTAACCTCCTTATCCACTGACTTTAGTAACCCATTAGAGATATTTAACAATCATTGACCATATTTACCATGGTTAACCCACAAATCCTTGGACCTCATAACCGACTAACCCAACAACTTTTAATCTATTAAGTAAGTAATGTTTTCACCTAGTGATCTACTAACATAATCAACCCCTAACACACTATGACCACAAACATGCTAACTTTTCCCTTTGACACTATGACCTCAAGAATGCTAATCCTTTAATATAATGTGACCCTTAACCCCATGACCATAAACACAATCACCCCCTACTACTCTACTTTTCAAAAACACAATAACCATTATAACACCTAACCTTTGTAACCTTATACACAATATACCTCTTCATCCTCATTACCAAGTCTTTTGTAAAAAAAACTTATGGTGCACATGATGCACATCAACTAGAGAGTGTCATTCTTATCCTCGTCATTATGTTGGTCACCATTGGATCCATTAAGGATTCATTAATGGCGATTGACATAATGATAAAGATAAAATTGAAGGAAACAATGAATCTTATTATAATGGGGAAGATGTTGATGGAAAGGGTGATGATGGTAGCAATGAAGAAAAATAATATTTTTTGGTAAAATAAATAGAAAATCACAAATAATGTTTCCATGTAAAAAACTTCTTCCATATATTTTAACATTAGTTTCCATTATATGTTTATCTTATTGCAATTGTTATGTAAAAAATATTGAATGCACATTATGTGCCACATCACTTAGAATGTCAATATTATTTTTATCAATGAAATCATCCTAATCATCCTTCTACTAATGATGAAGATGCTTCTAATGAGTATTTCCTAAAAACAACATTGCAAATGATCATCAACATTACTTTATCTTCAAAAAAATGGCACCTTTAAGATGGTAAGTGCATGTATAATTTCTCTTTTTCCCCTCTTTTACTTTTGCATGTCACTGCAATAGGGTAATTGTTATTCATTTAATTGTTATTTTCTTGATTGTGTGGTAGTTAATTAGATTTATTTTTTGCTCTCTTCTCAACCTCTCTTGATTGTAATGCATCATTGTTTGATTTATTTTGTTAATCTTTATTGAAAACTTAGTGCCATTATTCCAACACTTCACATTGAAGGGTGATGACTAAGACTAGGTGTAACTTTCAATTCAAGGCTAAGAATGACCAGACCCACATCAAGTGAAGGAAGAAAATTAAGAAGGTACATGTGTTTTCCCATTCAATGTCAACAACAACGCATCCATTCATTGGGAAAACTAAAACCCGACAAATAGATGACTCCACTAAATTAGGGTTTATGGTTTACATGATGAATTGATAATGGAAGAAAATGGGTATGTGAGTCAAATTTGAGTCCAGAAACCCTCCCATATCGTTAAGGCATGTGAATAGTCTATCCATGTCAAATTTCAATGCATACAGAAACAGTTTGAAAAAAATTCAATGTTTGCGCCATTCACATGTAATTGTTGCTCGTGTCTAGTCCTAGTACAATTTCCTAGTCCTAGTACATGTGGGCATATTATTCCACGAAATGTATTAGTCCTAGTACATGGCTTCATTGGAAGTCCTCATATGTATTCCTGTTACGCACATGGCTTCACTGGAAGTTGATCCGGATTGTATGAGAAGAACGAAATGAATATATATTATTAATAGGTGTTTAACACAAAATAACAGAGATATAGTAAAACTGGATTTCTATTCAATAACGAAATAAGCTGAAACTGTAAAATGTAGCGGAAACAAGATTGTTGGAATGGTGGCGGCTTATCTCTGAGAAGAGATGTGACGGCTGCGTGCATTCACAAGAAGAAGATTACAATGAGGCTTTGAAGAAATTTTTACAATAAACAAGAATTCCAAAAACCCTAGACATCCAAAAACCTAACCCTAGGGGATGAAGCGCCAAAATTCATGTGGGCCCCATTTGGGTAAGTTAGTACATCAACTTCCCGGGGTCGTAACTTTTGCATACGATCTCCGTTTTAGGCGTGTGATAGCCTGTTGTAAAGGTATATTTGAGGAGATTCATTTTTGGGGCTCAATTATGCCTTCAAATATCATTGAGGATCTCAATCCAGAAAAACCTTCATTTAGGCCCTCAAAATGGCCCCGAAAGTTAAAACTGCTAAAAATAGTAAATTGCCAAAATTGTCAGAAAATTGTTTTGAGCCAGTTGGAAAAGGTGGGTAGCCACTGATATCCATATAGATAAATCCTCCCTCCTTAGGAATCAAAGGTCTCCATTTCATTGAGGTCCCCCATCAAATGAGGAAATTTCTGTTGAATTTGGCCCCGGGTAAGCCACTTGCCTTGGTGCACGAGTTGCCCTGCTTTGACGACTTGATAAAGTTGGATCCTTTGTTGTCGATTTCCCTTGATATGTGTGTCCACAATATGATCATTAGATGTTTGTTGTATGTAGTCAGGTTTGAGATTTGTTGGTTTCAGTTGTTCTGCTACTTCTGAGCTGTCCAATAATGGTGGGAAATAAGGGCGAAGGAGATCCACGTTGAACACTGGGTGCAGGCCAAGGAAAGGAGGAATGTTGAGCTCAAAAGAATTATCCCCCATGGCCTTGGTGATAGTGTACAACCCATAATAGAGTGTTCAAAGATTTCGATAAGGTCCTGTAAAGCATTCTTTCTGCAAGTGCAACCAACTTTGTCGCCCACCTGAAACTTATGTGGCACCCGATGTTGATCATGGCGTTGTTTGTACTTGTCATTGGACTTCTGTAGGATATCTTGAAACTGTTGGAAGATGTGATGGATCCACTCAATGAACCGGGTGGCTTTGTCAACTTCAGTTGGAGAAGGAGATGATTCATTCAAGGTGACCGCAAGGGGAAGTGCAACATCTATGGGACCCAATGGTTGGAATCCCAACCCCATCTGAAAGGGGTTGTGGTCGGTTGAGCTATGCAGGGCTCAATTTTATATATGCTAGACATATGGAAGGATATCATCCCATGTGCGAGGGTGATTTGAATTATACATGCAAAGGATATGCATAATCATTCAATTTACAACCTCGGTTTGGCCATCTGTCTGGGGGTGGAAGGTCTTGAATTTGGTGAGCTTGGTGTCCAATAGTGACCAAAGGCTCGACTAGAATGTGCTGAGAAATTGACTATCCCGATCTGAGACAATGGTTTGTGGGATTCCAAAATGTACCTAGAATCGTTCAAAGAAGAGCTTGGCAGTGGCCTCTGCTGTGATGCTCTTCTTCTAGGCAACCAGAATCACCATCTTAGAAAAGCGATCAAAAACCACAAAACCACAGTGATTTCCCCGCTTGGTGGATGGGAGGCCCGACATGTAGTCCATTGAGATGGATTCCCATGGCTTGTCAGGGGTAGGAAGAGGGGTGTACAGGCCCTATTTCTTAGTGGTCGGTTTGGCAATAGCGCAAGCAGTGCAAGACCTGATATACTTGTTAACCTCCTATCAAAGTTTTGGTCAGTAGAAATGTTTCTTTAGCATCGCCACTGTCTTTTCGAAGCCAAAGTGTCCTGCTACCTGACTGTAGTGGGCTTCCTAGATCAGCTTCGCTCACTCACTTGATGGAACACAGATATGGCCCAGAAGACACAACAACCCATCCTGAAGATGGAAATTATCGACAACTGCATTTTCACCCAACATTTGGTAGGTGGTGGCGAAGTCAGGGTTTATCTCATAGATTTGAGGCCATCCAGATGTCTCAAGGCCACAAGAGTCAAGAACCGTGTTGAGTGTCACAAATGGCGGTCTACTAAGGCAATCAATGACATGATTGGTGCTTCATGTTTTATACTTGATGTTGAGGTGGAATTGTTGCAAGTATGTGGACCATTTTTTATGGCGGTCATTCTACAATTTTCCCCATGTCTTCATGAATTGCAGTGGATTATAATCAGTGTGGGTGATTGTCTCCTTCCCAAGAATGTAATGTCTCCACTGGCAGAAGGCTTGCACAGATTCGCCAGGTTCCATCTTTCTTCTATACCATCAGGATTGGGCTCCCACAAGGTGATGAGATGGGGTGGATGTGCCCCTTGTGGAGCATTTCTTGGATCTATTGCTTGATCTCCTCATTCTTTAACAAAAAGGGACGGTAGACTGCCCATTGGGTAGTGGTGCGTCGAGGGTCAGATCAATGGGGTTCTTGACCTGACAATGCAGAGGTACCCCTGTAGGTGAGGAGAAGATATCTGAGTATTCTTCCATGACCTTATCTACTTGCTTATGTTGTGTGGAGAGGTCGGCCGCAGAGACCTTGGATGTGGTTGTGATATTTCGCCTATTCCGAGAGAGAATCACGAAGAAGACAAACTTCCTCATATGAGAGATGACCTTCCTACATTGCTTAGCATAGATCAAGGAAATAGCACTAGGTGGGACTACCTCGGGTATCCTGTACAATTTCCTACTCAAAGTAATAATAACACTACGAGGCCTAGACTCATATATAGAATGACGTTTCCATAAATAAGTTTGGCCCAAAATAACATCACAAACTTTGAGAGGAGAAACACCACACAATACCACATCTTTGAAGGGCTTGATGTCATACGACAGTCAGCACTGTTGGATGACGCGGAGATCACTTCCTTGGAGGAGCCACCTAATGGTGTAGGGTTGTGGGTGCGGCGTTGTTGGTAGGGCTAGCCGCTTGACGACCTCTGCTAAAATGAGGTTCTTCTGGCTACCACTATCAACAATGAAGTGCAATGGGGTGCCTTTTACCCACATTTGTGAATGGAAGAGGTGCTCTCCTTCTTATGGCTCATTTGGTTCACCAGGATGGAGCTTGGTGGTAGCAATGGTGGCACTAGGTTCCACGTCAATGATCCATCTTCCTCTTTCTGGTTCTAGCTCAGAGTCAGAATCTGCATCTGATTCAGAGGCTTTCATTATGGCCACCAACGACTATTTTGAGCGGCAGTCAACAGTGTTATGCCAAGGGATCTTATGGAAGTCTCACCACTTCCCAATATCTTTCTTTGTCTTTCTGATGTCTTCTTTGCTTGCATATTGGGCTGGTTGTCTTGATACTTTCCATATTTGCTCTGTCCTTTTTTTTGTGGGTTGGGGACGCCCTTTCCTAGCTTTTATTGTGAGGGGTTCCCAAGCCCAAATTATCGCATCTTTTGTTTGAGCTTCTACTCGATTTTGACGGCATATCAATAGGCCGCACCCAAGGATGAGATGTCCAAAAATTCCATTTCGATATGGATGTATCTATGCAGAGAACTATGATACTTGAGCACCAGATGTCACTCTAAATATTTGATACCCAACTTGGTGTGCAAGGTATGGAAGATATTTTTGAAATGTGGCACTGCTTGGTCTCTTTCTTGCCGCAGTGTGGTCCATTTGGTATACAGGTCGTCGTAACTTCCGACAGGATAGTATTGTTCCTTAATATCATCCCTAAAGGATTCCCAAGTGGCCATGACTGAAAATAATGAGGTTTCCTCTGTTTCCTTTTGCTCACAAAAAGTTTCCCACCAATCTTTGACATGGGGAACGACTTTGAGGAGCACAAAAGTAATCTTTTCTCTATTTGAAAAGTTATGGACAGAAAAATACCCTTCTAGTAGATTCAACAACTTGTCTACAACATCTTTGTCTATCTGACCTTCAAATATAGGAATATAAAAGTTTATATGTACCTTGAAGGGGGCGGCGCCTCCGTTCAAAGAAGATGTGTCGCCTATTGGTAGTTGTCGAAGGATTTGCGCGAAACTATCCATCATCTCATTCCTATGTTGTGTGAAGGATTCCTCAATCAACAGTTTGAAAGGATCTCCTGTCTCGTCATCTTTATTTTCTCCTGCCATGAGAGGTCTCTTGGGCGTGCGAGAGCTTCTTTCCTCAAGAGAAACAAGATCGAGACCCAACTCTTTGTACTCCAACCTCATTGGGGACATGCATTAAGACGACAAGAAGCAGACCGCTCTAATACCACTGATTCGGATTTTATGAGTAGAACGAAATGAATATAGATTATTAACAGGTGCTTAACATAAAATAACAGAGATGCAGTAAAACTGGTTTTCTATTCAATAACAAAATAAGTTGAAACTATAAAATGCAGTGGAAACAAGCTTGTTGGAATGGTGGTGGCTTATCTTTGAGAAGAGATGTGATGGTTGCACGCATTCGCAAGAAGAATATTAGAATGAGGCTCTGAAGTCATTTTTACAATAAACAAGAATGCCAAAAACCCTATACATCCAAAAACCTAACCCTAGGATATGAAGCACCAAAAGTCATGTGGGCACCATTTGGGTAAGTTAATACATCAACTTCCCGGGGTTGTAACTTTTGTATACGATCTCTGTTTTAGGCGTGTGATAGCCCGTTGGAAAGGTATAGAAGAGGAGATTAATTTTGGGGGCTCAATAATGCCTTTGGATATTATCAAGGAGCTCGATCCCAAAAATCCTTCATTTGGGCCCTCAAAATAGCCCCAGAAGTTAAAACTGCTAAAAATAGTAAATTGCCAAAATTGTCAGAAAACTGTTTTGAGCCAGTTGGAAAAGGTGGGTGGCCATCGATATCCATCCGGATCAAAAGTAATCATATACTTGAAAAGGGTTCTTTTCTTAGGTAACGTAGAATATTAAATAAGTAAATAAATGTTGCATATAGTTGTTAGTTTGGTGCAACGTCATGTTTACATATTTTTCAATAATTGGAACTATGAGGCTGAGAAACTAATCTTAAGGGAGTTTGTTGCCTCCGTAATTTTTAATAAGTTAAGTTGGATAGGCATTTTGGATAATTTTTTACAAGTTTTTGGATCCACACCATAATAATATTAAATAATAAAAGGTAGTTAGAATATGGACCAGAGCATGCAACGGAGAGCAGCGTTTAAGGACTCAAAGTGCACAATAGAAGGAAATGTGATAAAATGACGCATAAAAGGCGGAAAATGGTTATACATCGTTGGGATTTTGGGACATTTTGTCCACTTTGTAACCGCATTGTAATAGGCTTAGCCTTATGTATTATGTGTAAATATGTAAAGGGAGAGATAGATAGAGATTTTTTTGGAGTTGGTGATTATCAATATTTTTTTGGGTTTACTTCAGTATAGTGTCGAGAAGTCGAGCCTGATTTTTGGGTGTATGATTGAGGAGGTAGGATTTCACTGCAGCAGAATGACTAGGCAGGTTTGAGTAATGTTACTGTTGCATCTTTTCTAAGTGTGGTGCAAAACTATAAAAAATTTATAAATGAATAATATAAGAATCCAACCATTGTGGACATATCCCAAGATTGGGGTGAACCACGTTAAACTTGTGTTTTGATGTGATTCTTTATGTGTGTTGTTATGATGAATGTAATAGATGAATATCATAGATCTGTTGAATGGTTAGCATGTTACTTATGGTGTGCCATAGTATTATGAATATGTCTACGTCGCTATAATATCACACATTGAAGTAGATGATGAATGAATAAAGGTTAAGTGCAATAATGTTGGGCACCTGGTATGTTGGATGTTAAGTAATTGTTAATTAATGGAAACTATGTACATGAGTAAATGGTTAGTAAGAACGTGTTGAACACCTCACTTTCCCTTGCCACTGCAGAAACTTTATTCCTGCATCCCCTCTAAATGTTTTGGATGAGACTTCAATTTCTTGCAGGTGATGCTAAAAGGGTCGATGCCTAACGGTTTTGTTGGTTAAGTATTCTTATGAACTTAGGATCTATCCTGCATGCTAACAAATGGTTCTATTGTTGGGACCAAGATATGTAATTGAGGGGAATGTTTTGGAGGCCGAATAAGAAAGAGATCGTAGAATGGTTAGAAATGAAGCAACAATAATTTACCATAGAACAGAATAGGAGTCCACGGCTGAACGACGAACAATGGTTGCAAATGTATGTATTCACAAATTTGCATGAAATTTTCTTCGGTGAATTTCCCATAATTTTGACTGGATGGTTAGAAAGGGTAATGGAGAATGTTGGAAGATATACAGTTGAGGCCCCAAGAAACTGGACTCTTAAACTGATCAGATAGTTGAATACAACAAGTAATAAAATTTCTCGCACATTTGACTTTTGGTTGAATATTATATTGGGAGGGTACATCATAGAGTTTGCAATATATTGTACCCAAGCTTATAGTGTCATAGAAAGAGATTTTTTCAAAGGCTCGCATGGAATATTTTTGAATGTATTTTCTACTTGGATAAAGATTTTTCTATGTGACAAGAATGTTATGGAGATGGAGTCTAACTGCTAGTCGCCTTCACACACATAGGGGGACTAGGGAATGATTAGAGGATAGTCTAAGAGTAGAAGATATGAGTGAAGGGGTGACTAAGGAACAAATGGACTGAGGATGCCAAGAGAAGAAGACGATGAGTCAGACGAATATATCAGAGTATTGTGCCTTGGGAAAAGTTTTATGTAATAGTAATAAGGAGGTTTATGTATAGTAATAAGGAGCTCCTTGGATGGTGTCATTCCAAAGGAGGCATGGACAGGTAAAAAGATAAACTACTCATTGATAAATACTTTCAATTGTAAATCATTTTTTCCATATTGATATAGAAAATTGAACAAAGCTTAGGCAAAATCCAAGAAATGTACCTTTATTGGATATGGTGTTAATGATTTTGATTATCTCTTATGGGATTATGAAAATCATAAATTCATTAGGAGTAGAGATGTGGTATTCAAAGAAAATGTCATGTACAAAGATTAGTTGCAGGGAAAGAAACAAGAAAAGGAAAACAAAGAATACACAATGCTTGATGAAATCAAAGAAAATGAAATTCCAAAGGTACCAGAAAATCAAAATGTACAACAACAAGAGCAACATGCACCTCAAACTCCTACAAGTGTTGTTAGAAGATCTACCAAGTTAAGTAGACCCCCTGAATGAAACTCTCCTTCATTGTATTATTTATTATTGACTGACTCTGGTGAACTACAAAGTTATGAAGATGCCATGCAGGTAGACACTAAAAATAAGTGGGAGCACGACATGAAAGAGAAAATGGATTCCTTGGTAAATAACCGGACTTGGGACTTGGTTCAGGCTCCTACAGGAAAAAGAGCACTGCAGAATAAATGGGTTTACAAGTTGAAGGAACAAGATGGAGACAAAAAGTGGTACTAGGCTAAACTTGTTGTAAATGGGTTTGCACAAAATAAAGTTATAGATTTTGATGAAATATTTTCTCATGTTGTTAAAATGACTTCAATTAGGACTATTTAAGTCTTGTGGTAGTAGAAGATTTTCATCTTTGAACAGTTAGATGTAAAAACAACTTTTCTCCATGGGGATTTGGAGGAAGATATTTACATGCAACAACCACAGGGGTATGAAGTCGGAGGGAAGGAAAAATTGGTATGCAAGTTGAAGAAGAGTTTGTATGGCCTAAAGAAAGCTCCAAGGTAGTGGTATTTTAAATTTTTTAGGTTTATCATGGAACAAGGTTATAGTAGATGTCATTCTGATCACTGAGTTTAATTTAAGAGGCTATAAAATGGAATCTATACTATCTTGCTATTGTATGTAGATGACATGCTTATTGTAGGGTATAACATGGAGGATACAAATGTACTAAAAAAACTTAGATAATTCATTTGCGATGAAGGACTTGGGTGGTGCAAAGAAAATCCTTGGTATGAGAATAACAAGAGACATGAAAAATCACAAATTGATATTGTCTCAGGGTGGGTACATAGAGAAGGTGTTGTAGAGGTTTAGAATGAAGAATGAAAAACCGATTAGTACACCTTTGGCTAGCCATTTCAAATTAAACAAGGAAATGTGCCCCAAGACACAAGAGAGGATATAATACATGTATAGGGTCCCTTAGTCATGAACAATTGACATCTTGATGTATGCTATGGTGTGCACAAGACTAGATATTACACATACAATGGAATTAGTGAGCAGGTATATGAATAATCCAGGTAAAGAACATTGGGGGGAAGTAAAATGGATTCTCAGGTATTTGAGAGGTACTGCTACTCATGCATTATGTTTTGGAGGTTCAACCACTATTCTACAGGGATATGTTGATTCAGATATGGAAGGTGATAATGATAGCAGGAGAATACCACAAGGTATGTTTTTACTGTAGGTGGAAAAACTATAAGTTGGATTTAGAAACTGCAAAAGGTTATTTCTCTTTCAACAACAGAAGTAGAGTATGTTGGTTCTACAAAGGCTTGTAAAGAGATGATTTGTTTACATAGGTTTATGGAGGAATTGGGAAAGAAGAAGGAGAATAGTAGGTTGTAATGTGACAGCCAAATTTCCATTCATATTGCAAATAAATGAATCTTTCATTATAATACTAAGTATATACAACTCAGGTACCATTTCATATGATCCATTTTGGAAGATGCAAATTTGAAGTTGGAAAAGATACATACTAGCCAGAATCATGCAGAAATGTTAACAAAGGTAGTAAATAGGGATAAAATGAGTTCATTCTCAGTTCCAGTTGGCCTTCTGATGAAAACCTCCCTTCTCCCCTTCGGGGTTGCACAACCTCCTAGTAAAGGATTGTAAAACATTCTCCTCGAGCTAGATTAGCTCCTCGAGACCTTATTGATCTCAAACTGAATCAAAACACAGGCCATGTTATCATCATCAGTTTTTCATGGTCATGATTTGGTCTTTGCCAATTTGTTCATCGATCAACGTCTCATAGCAATTTCGGGGCACCAACGTTCTCGCTCTTTATCGGAGGATTCAATCCCTGAAATTAGAAATGTACTCGCCCAACTCAATCTAATCATGGTTGTTAATCCCCCTTCCTGACGAGATCAACGACATTGGTGAATAGTAGACCTTGAACTAGCACATTCACTAATTTCTCCTCCTCGCCCCGCAATGATTCCCCACCGTCGATCTTTGTTCACATATCAACGAAAATAGGTCACTTCAGTTATTTGGGCTTAGGGAATTTCAAATTCTTTGACTTTGCTTTCTCCTAGAGTGCTTTGGCCCAAAGTTGACGATCTGTTGACGTGTGTCTTCCATAGATCGATGACTATGATTCACTTTGGCTATTCGGGTTTCAGGAGTTTCAAACTCTCTGCCTTCGCTTTACCCCGGAATGCTTTCACCTGAATTTCATGGATCTCTATCACCTGTCCTTCTGGATCTGACAACCACAACTCACTTCAACTATTTGGTCTTCAGGAGTTTCAACACCTTCGCACTCACATTCTCCTGGAGTGCTTTCACCCAAAGTCAACAATCTGGTGATATGTGTCTCCCACAGATCGACGACTGTAGTTCACTTCGCTCTTCGGGCTTTAGGAGTTTCAACTCCTGCACACTCGCTCTCTTCCGGAGTGCTTTCACCTGAATTCAATGATCTGTCGACGCATTTCCCCTCACCGATCGATGACTGCAAATCATTTCAGCTCTTCGAGCTTCAGGAGTTTCAACTCCTGGACATTCGTTCTCTCTTGAAGTTCTTTCACCCAAAGTTGCAGATCTTACGCCACCTGTCCCTCTGGATGATGGACGGTCCCTAACCTCTTTTGGACTTCGGTGAATCCTCACTCATGTGCGCATGCAAAGACTTAAAGCTCATGCACTTTGCCTAGATCCAATGATCTGGAACGATTATGCTCTCTCTTGGATGGATCTTTGAGGTTTGAACTCCTTAAAGTGTTTCTTCAACACTTAGTTGAATCTTTGAGGTTTGAACTCCTTAAAGTGTTTCTTCAACACTTAGACAGATTTTTGGATATGTGCACGCCTTGCAGCAGATTCTTACGCAAGACTTAGCTTCTTGCGGGTGACTGTGCACACCTTGTAATAGTCTATTTGCACTCCTTGAAAATGAAAGTTTCACGCTATCTCTTTCGAGCTTCCGAATCGAAACAGACTCCGTCAATGCACTCCTTGCAGACTGTATGCACACCTTGCATGAACTCAATGAAGAAAACCAATTGAAACTTATCCAAACACTTCATAGTTTCATGTGCTCAATAACATAACTCATTCATTCATGAAAGGAAAAAATAACAAGGAACTGTAAACAGTAGCAACACCATACATTGGATCAATTTTACTTTGTTATATTCATTCAAATATAAATGGATATAGCTATGAAAAGAAACAATTAAAATTCAGCTATCTCCTAACAAATTTCCACTATCCTCCATGTTTAGCAAACTCATTTGGGTGTACAATATTCCTACTTATCCTAGAGGTCTCTTAGGGCTCCCTCTGACTACCTATATACTTCTGAAGAAAAAAAATAACTACCACTTAAGTTTCGTTACATTAAAGTCTATGAGTGAAACCCCCAAATCACTTATGATCATTCAGCTCCCAAGCATTTTGATCTACTTCAGTTTTCAATCAGTTCAAAAAAAATATTTGCAGGAAACGTCAGCGTTAAGATTCTGAATTGATTCAAAGGCGTGCTAAGGCACTAAGTTGTCTCTCCATGTTTTCTTGTTGACGATGCTCCTACATCTCCTTCAAGCATGAAGGTGAAGATGAGAAATTTTCCAGGTCCAAGATGGATCATAGTCCAATAGGAAAAACAACAATGAAGTTGTTGTGATCAGTCTCCAAGTGGGAGATTGTTGGTTATGGAGCCTGATTATGTCCTTGATTCATAGGTATTTTTTCAACTGTGTTTGGATCTCATTACCTGAAGGGGGGTATTTCCCCCCCACATCACTTGCTAGGGGAGGTTTGCAACAAATTTTGGAGCCCCCCTGGAAGGGGTTCGAGGGAAGCACCCCCGGAGAGAAATTTTTGCGAAAATTTCATTCTAAAATATGGCAATTTCATAGTCAATATGGATTGTTCATTATAAGGTTGCAGATATGATGGTTGAAGATATGTTAGATTTTTTTTCACTAGAAGGAAACCCTCTTTTATGAGGAAATTGTATTGTAATTGTGTATGTGTGTGAATATTGTATTCTGAGAGAGGATATTGTGAGAGAAGGAGGAGGAAGTTACAATAGATATGTTGTAGGTTGTATCCCTTAATTTGTTGGTTAATAATGTTACAGGTATGAACTAACTGAGAGGGGGGGGGTTGAATCAGTTAGTGTATATTATTAACCATTTACTCTCATTTCCAACTTTGAATTATTAATCTTAGTGGCAGTGAGTCTTTACTGTGAAATCCAGAGAAATCTGTGTCTCGTACATGTGAATGAATGCTGTGTGTGAAATCCAGAGTTATAAACATAAAGCGGATAGTATAAAGAACAACAATCACACACAACATTCAACCACAAGTACGAGACAGATTTTTCAAGAGGAAAACCAACCAGGAAAAAAACCTCGTCTACTTAAGATGTGACAGCTTCAGCACCCGTTACATCATCTTTATGACACCAACTCATAGAGGCTACAACCTCGATTGCCAGCACCAGGCCCGGGCTGAGGGCACCAACTCCCACCGAATCCCAACACCCACTGGGTGAAAGCACCCACTTCCTTTTTACTTCACCACCAACTAAATGAAGGCACCAACCTTCAGATCTACAAGCACCCACTTGCAGTGAAAGAGTCATACGTCTCCCTAGCACCACCTAGTTTACCAAAATACATGTGCTTAAATCAACTTGTTCATTATGATATAACTTGCTTATCGGATTCTGTTGATCTTCTGTATTCTTCATTGTTTACGATGTTGCTTTCACGCCTCCTTTGTCCTCATGACCCATTCTCGATTCTTCTCTGTCCATGATTCACCTCCTTTTCTCACATCCATAGCTCACTCTTTCTCACATCATGACAGCAATTCATCACGTTCCAGCATTTTATAGATTCACCACATGCGGAGGTTTTCCATGCGTTTCTCAACTCAACCTATAGTTTTCCTTTCTTTCCTCTTTCTTACGCTTTTCATGCCAGCATTCTCCTTGATTTTTCTGAGCCCGACTCTTTGCATGCCTCCTCTACACATGCCACATCATGCACCACTGTGTTCCTCACAGTATCTTATCTTGCCGGATCTGATTTTTAGACTGGCGTCTTTTCTTTTCTTAACTCCAACTGCGGTTTCCCTTTCATTCTTTCTTACGCTTTTTGCATGCCGGTATTCTCCGATTTCAGGCGGCTCTTTTCGTACCTCCTCTGCATGCCGCATCATCTTGTTGTGTTCCGGCATTTCGCGTTCAAATGTACGTGTTCCATTTCTGTTTTGACCGCGTGTTCCATTAGGTGTTCCAGCGATTCGTGTTCGGCGGTCGTGTTTCGGCATTCGTCGTTCGGCCCGGTCTGGGTGTTCGGCGATTCGTGTTCGGCATTCGTGTTCGGCATTAGGTGTTTGTTGATCGTGTTCTAGCGATTAGGTGTTCCGGCGTTAGGTGTTCGGTGATTAGGTGTTCTGGCGATTTCGTGTTCGGCGATTAGATGTTCCGGCATTAGGTGTTCGGCGGTCGTGTTCGGCGGTCGTGTTCCGGTATTCGTGTTCCAGCGTGGGTGTTCCGGTGATGGTGTTCGGTGATTAGGTGTTCGGCCGATTAGGTGTTCCGGCGATGCGTGTTCGGTATGCGTTTTTAGCATCTCGTTTGACATCGTGATTGATGTTGTGTTCCGGCATCTGCGTTTCAGCATGCGTGATTAGGTATTTGTGTTTCGGCATCTATGTTTCAACATCGTGATTCAGCATTTGTGTTTTAGCACCTACGTTTCAACATCACGAGGATTCATCATCACGTGTTCTTCATAAACAAGCGATTGCCATCAATGACAGCCTTGATCATCTGCATCATCTCTGTAGTAGCATGTCAACAATATCCCCCTTTGGCGGTGATGGCAATATGTCTTTCATTGCTCCACCTTTGACATCAAGGACAAAGGACTTAAACTGTTCTCTTCAGGCTCCCCCTGACTTGGTGCGCTCAACTATAATGCGAGGTGCTCATTGGCCGATCTTTATGTATTTTTAAACTGGCACGCAGCACTTTAAGTTCGGTAGCCAGGCCTCTTGTGAAAGGTTCCTATGGACCTGCGCTCTTTTTGAATCAATCAACTATGCTCTGTCACGGACTTCAAATTTTCTTGATCATCTAATTAACATCGCCGACATTTTGCTCAAGAAGCACGATTCGCCAGAAAATTTTTCTTCATAGTCTTCAATCTTTAATGTGGCCGCCATGCTGCTCTCAAACAATCTTCTTATATTACTTCAAAAAAAGCAGTTCTTATGTACAAGTCAATCTTTGATGTTCATAACCAAACTTAACACGGCTACACTCATATGTTCAATCTTGATATGAAGACCAAATGTCTCTTCAGGTGATCTGATAAGCATACGCTCAGCGAGGTGCAGAGGTTAGTAAGAGGAGGGTAGGACACCCATCTTATGTCTGAGGTATTCAAAGCGTACCTGGGTAGAGTTTTGGTAAATATATCAACAATACGATCAGGTGGAAGGTCAATGCTGGCTGGCCTACTTGTTGGCAACGTCTTTTAAGAAATGATATGAGGTATATGCTTTGTCTTGGAATGAATAAGCCCGGATTCTTGGAAACACTAATGGTACTAGTATTATCGCAGTGAAGAGGAATGGGTTCTTCATATGTTACCTTCAAATTCATGAGCTTGGATCATCCGCATATTACACAGTACAACATGCAACAAGCGCAATGTGATGCAGCAGTGGTAGACAAAGCTATAGAAATTTGCTTCTTGCTTAGCCAAGCAACTAGCGAATCACCGAAGAATGCACCTCCTTTAGTGCTCTTCCTCTCATCTATACAATTTGCCCAATCGCATCACAGATATGCCATCGGCTGAAAATTTTTGATTTCTTGGGTACCACAAACCATAAATGAGTGCCTTTTCAGGATATTTGAAAATTCTTTGTGACTACTAAGTGACTCTACGTTTAAGGCGGCTTGAAATCTTAGACCATTAACTGACATGCATTATGTCTGGTCTTGTCATAGTGATATATAGCAAGCTTCCTATCATGAATCGTACATTCTTTGATCCACTTCTAGGGTAGTGTCATCTTTTATCGTTGCAGCCACGGACCATGGGTGTGCTCCGCAATTGAGCATCTTCCATTTGAAACCTTTAAATAACTCCATAAATACTTCTCTTGGGAGAGGAATAAACCTTCATCATTCGAGTAATTTAGCGGAAGTCCAAGGAAGTATGGCCTTGACTCAAACATAGACATCTCAAATTCAGATTTCATTGCATTAGCAAACCATTGAGCGGAGAATTGGTTAAGGTACAACCAAGTAATATCATCAACATAAACTAGTACAACCAGTCAATCCGGCTGCCGGATTTTGGTATACAAATTGCTATCTGCGAATCTTTCTTGAAGCCTTTACCATGTAGATGTTTGTCGGTCCTCCCATGCGGGCTTTCTTGGTGCTTTGCTTCAACCCATATAATGCCTTTTTCGGCTTGCAAACGCCAATCGGGTTTTATGCATTGAGGAAAAACAGCCACGGTTGCTTCATATACACTTCTTCTTATAAATTCCCATTCAGAAATCCTGACTTGACGTCCATCTGGTATACTTTGGATCGTTTGTGACATGCATGGGCTAAAACATTCTTATAACCTCCATTCTTTCCCTTTGAACTTAAACGTTTCATCAAAGTCTTGTCCTTCAATCGGAGCATATCCCTTGCGGACTAATCTTGCCTTATTTCTCACAATCCGACCCTGTTCATCTAACTTATTCTTAAAAGACCCATTTGATCCTATCATTCTTGTGGAAGGGTCTAGGTACAAGTTCCCAGGTGTTATTTTTTCAATCTGGTCCGACTCCTCATTCATGGCTGTTGAGTCTTTGTATTCACATGCTTCATTAAAACTTTTTGGTTCAATTTTAGATAAGAATGCCACATGTGACTTTTCGGTTAAGCAAAGGTACCAGCTTCTGATTAGAACCCTTTGTTCTCGTCTGTGGTTGGCTTTGGGGATGATTTTTTTTCTAATAATTCTGGAAGAAGGTTTTACTGGTGGCTGTTGGGAATCATCTCCTTCTTCATCCTCGGCTCAGATTCTTCCTCCTCTGACCATTGGACCTGTTCTTCATCTTCATCGTGAGCACGATTCTTCATGATATGCGTGAATTGTTTCCCGCTGACATTCTTCATCTGCTTTAGCATCTATGGGTCAACCATTACATGCTTGGCCACTCTTGTTGCCAACATGCATGGCCTTTCTTTATTTACTTTGACATGTCAGAAAAATTCCTTCATCAATACGTCATGCGTGCCCCGGATTCTCATCATTATTCTTGATGGTGTATTTGCTTCCAAAGACTGGGGTCTTAATAATTGGCGGGTCTTCCAAACCATAGATGATATGGAGTCTTATCATTGTTTGGTCTCCAATGTGCTTTATTAAGAATGTGCCTGCATTATGAATTGCTTCTACCCAGAATCTTTTAGAAATATCCTTTTCCTTCATCATTGACCTTGCCATTTCTTTCACTGTTCTATTACGTCTTTTACCACTCTCCGATACAAAGAGGCGTTCTTGCGATTAATGTATTCTTTTCACGATGCCATGCTCATCCACGAAATCTTTAGTTGCCTTGTTGAACTCTCCTCTCTATCCGGATCGATGATAGCTTGTATTCTCCTTCAGTCGATTTTTAGGTCAAGCGGCTTTGAAGTGTTTCAGATTTGTGGCTGGCCAGTTTCTCTTTGAGGAGCGCCCAACCCATGTCAATCACGGAATAATCATCAATAACCAACATGAAATAGTTTTCTTTGCACGTACCTTCCTTTTCTTGATGGGCCACCTAGATCCATATATGAACTAACTGAAGGGTTTTGATTGACGATGGAAAACTTTTTTGATTTAAACCGAGTTACAGTCAGTTTTCCCATTTAACATGGCTTACACACAATATCGTAATGGTTTTGATATTTGAAATCTCTTCTTTCTCACGTTTACGAGTTTTATTAGATGAATCAAAGTGTAAGTGTCGATCTTGATACCCGCGACCATCTTTCATTATATTTACTTAGATGACGTTCTTCTCTTCCTTCTTTTAGAATGTAAACATTATTTTCTTTTCTTACTCCTTTGGCAACTAGTTTTCACGAGGAGACCTCTTTAATTTTACGGTCTTTAGCGATGTGAGAACTGCATCCTTTATAACACATCTGGATTACACTAAGAGGTTGTGCTTTAACCCATCTAAAAATAACACGTTCTGAGCTTTCCCATTTCCATTGCTTTCGGACTAACCATTCTGTTCGACCTTTCACGGTGCATTGTTTCCAAAGGTTACCTTTCCACCTTTACGCTCGGACGGGGTAATAAACTTCTCCTTATCTCCGTCATATGCTTTGAACATCCGTATCCAATGTGTACGGGGATCCTTACGTTTTACGAGGCGAAACCTGAGTTACAATGAGACTTTTCTTTCTTTCTCTGCCACATTTTGTTCAGCTGTATATTTAGTTTTTAATTACGCCTTGTAGTGCTTCAAATTGCACTCTATAGCTACATGTCCAAAATTAAACGGTTGCAGCATTTTGGTTCATTGTATAAGAGTCAAATGGATTAACATTTCAGTGTTGTACCCTTCTTTTACCTATTGGTAAAATGACACGTTCCTTGTGATGATACGTTGTTTTGCCATCGATCTGTGAATGTTTGTGAGATTATAAAGACAGTTTGCAACTTTGCGCACAAAGCTGCAAACTGTCTTTATAGCAGCAAAAACAATAACCATTGAAGAAATTAGCATGCCTAGATCTTGGTTGATTCCTAGGAGATAATACATTGACTCTTGGTCCTCATGTTTTTAATTCTGGTATGTGTGATACGGACTACGTTATTTGACCTCTTTTTTGGACATCCTGGTTGTACGAGTTGATTGATTGAACCAACCTTAGCTTGCTCTTTCTTGTTACTTGGAGGTGCGTTTTGTTGAAAATGGGCATGCTCCAGTATTTTCTATCTTAGAGACCTTCCAACTGCTCGCTGATTTGAAACTTAATCACATTGGATGATTTTGTATTCTTTAACTTACTGCTTCTTGCGTCTTCTTCATATCCTGGGCCAGTTGATACATTGGAGGTCTGTCTGTTTAAAATATTGTCCTCTGAGCTTTGATACTAAATGTTAGGATTATGCCAAGCGATGTTTTCAATGGCTACTTAGTTACAACTTCTTCTTCTGGTTGTTCACATCTGGATCTGCTTTATTTTCTTTGTTGCTTTGGGACTTCTTCAACTTTCTTAGCCTCTTCGAGTTCTAGCTTCAATAAGGGAAAGTCTACTGTATTGGTTTCATACTTTGGATTAATAATTTTTGTTTTCTTTTCTTTATTCTCGGTCTATTTATTTCTTCCAAGGCACAAGTCAGCTCACCTTCCCGATCCACTTAAATCCATATCATTCTCTGAAGAATTCTGTTCAAGTTCTTCTGGCCGTAAACATGATCATGTCTTCTTGATCTTCATGGGAGGATTCACTATCTGAGGTTTATGTAGAATCATCATTATTATTTACCTGAGACTTTTCTTTTTATTCTTATACTTATTTTCTTTATTATATTTCTTCCTTGAAATCTTTCTTCATCGGTGAGTTCTGTTCTTTTCCTTTATAAGGACATTTAGCAGAAAAATTCCCTGCCACAGTTGAAACACTTGCAAGGTAGTTTTCCGTTGTACTTCCCGATCCAGTTTTTAACCTTCTTACAAATTTTGCCTCGATTTCATCAGTTGGACTAAATTACTCTTTTACTGCTGAATAGGAGCTTCCCTAGATGAGTTTTGATCACGTATAATCCCTCATTTCATAGGCAGTTAAAGTTCCTAGCAACTAATCAAGATATAAAATCTTGAGTTCACTCATCTCCTCATTAGAGACTTTAGGATTGAATCTTCAGGTAGAGATATCAAGATTTTCTACGGACAAAGTGAGTCATCAATTGTTCTCTAAACCCCTCTGGCATTCACCATTTCATCAACTCTAAAAAACTTACTTAATGTTTTCATCTTCATTCATTCTCAAGCTACAAACTGGAGTCTATGAGTTTGTAGTAGCATCTTCTTTCTCATTTCCCTCATAGCTACTTATCGGTTTTTCCCACATTTCTTTAGCAGTTTGAAGATTCATTACTTTCACAAAATTCTGATTGACGGACCGAATAGCATTCATAGCTTTTGCATTAAGGTGAATTCTAATTTTTCATCTTTAGGCAGAAACCTGATTGGTTTTGTATATCCTGTTTCTACTACTTCCAAACATCGCTCAAGAGACATTAAGTATGTTCTCATCCTTGCAACTCGAGGAACCAAGAGGTATTGCCATTAAAATGGGTGCCTTGTTGGTTGAACCATCATGACTAGTCGTGATTTCACTACAGGATCTTCCTTACACTAAAGGAACACGCTCACGATATAATTACAATTATGAACTAAGCGAGAGGGGGGATGAGTTAGTGTAGATTATTAACCATTTACTCTCATTTTAACTTTGAATTATTAATCTTAGTGGCGGTGAGTCTTTCCTGTGAAATCGGAGTTATAAACATAAAGCGGATAGTATAAAGAACAACAATCACACACAACATTCAGGTCCACAAGTCACGAGACACTGATTTTTCAGAGGAAACCCAACCAGGGAAAAACCTACCGTCTTCTTAAGATGTTCAGCAAGATTTAACTTTGTTACATCTCATCTTTATGAGCACCAACTCATAGGGCTACAACCTCCCGATTGCCGGCCTGTTGGCTGAGAGCACCAACTCCACCAGAATCCCAGCACCGGGTGGAAAGCCTGGAACTTCCTTTTGCGCCGGCCTCAAGCTGAATGAAGGCGCAGCCAACCGGATACTACAAGCACCCACTTGCGAGAGAAAGAGACATCGTCTCCCCTAGCACCACCCTACCACCCTAGTTTACCAAAATACATATTGCTTAAATCAACTTGTTCATTACGATATAGCTTGCTCGGATTCTGATCTTCATCGTATTCTTCATTGTTTACGATCTGTTGCTCTACCTCAACGTCCTCTGTGACCCGTCTCGATTCTTCTCACATCCGCATGATTCACCTCCTTTTCTCTCATCAGCGACAACAATTCATCTCTGTTCTAGTGCATTTTGTAGATTCACCACATGCAGAGTTTTTCCATGCGTTTCTCAGCTCAATGTGGTTCCTTTCTTTCACTCTTTCTTCCGCTTTTCGCATGCCAGCGTTCTCGCCAGTTCTTAAATGACTCTTTGCATGCCTCCTCTGCATGCCATATGTCAGCGGCGTGTTTCCTCTGTCTTATCGCGGGTCTATTTTTGGACTAAGCGTCTTTGCTTTCTCAGCTCCAGCTGGGTTCCTTTCATTCTTTCTTACGCTTTTGGCATGCCGGCATTCTCACGGTTACTACGGTGGCTCTTTTCGTGCCTCCTCTATGCATGCCACATCATTACTGTATGGTTTCCGACATCGCATTCGACCGTGTTTCGGCTGTTTCAGCGTGTTCGACGTGCAAATTGTTTCGGTGATTCGTGTTCGGTGATGGAGTGTTCCAACATTGCGTGTTCCGGTAATCGTGTTCCGGCGATTAGGTGTTCGGTATTCGTGTTCCGGCATTAGGTGTTCGGCGGTCGTGTTCGAGCGGTCGTGTTCCGGCATTAGGTGATTTCGGCTGTTGGTGTTCCGGCAGTTGGTGTTCCGGCATTAGGTGTTCCGGCGATACCGTGTTCCGGCGATTAAGGTGTTCCAGCATTCGTGTTCCGGCGTGCGTGTTCCGGCATTAGGTGTTCGGTGATGCGTGTTCGGCGATTAAGGTGTTCGGTGATGCGTGTTCCGGCGATACCGTGTTCCGGCTATCGCGTTTTAGCATCGTTTCGACATCGTGATTAGGTATTTGTGTTTTGACATCGTTTCAACATCGTGATTCGATTATTTGTGTTTGAGCATCTCGTTTCAAGATTCAGTATTTGTGTTTCAGCATCTACGTTTCAACATCTGTGATTCAACATTTGTGTTTCAGCATCTACGTTTCAACATCTGAGATTCAGCATCTGTGTTCACCATACACAATCGATTTCCATCAATGACAACCTTGATCATCTGCGTCATCTCTGCTGTAGCCATATTTCCAACAAATAATAAAGGAAGGACCTGAAAATTTCTCTGGTGGACATAGCCCACACTGGGTGAACTATGCATATCTGTGTCTCTATTGTATTATGTATCTACTGTGTTTTATTTCCTCATATATTTTATTTTATTTCTTTGCGATCCTATTTTTCTAAAATCATATAATAGAAAACCGAGGGGCAGCAAGCCCATAAAATTTATATAAAAAAATATGATGATTTACCCATGCATATACAACATTTGTAAAAACATGAATGCATGGAAACCTAAGAAAACATAACACAACATTCAAATATCATTACATAACAGAATAATCATAAATAAACATAACATTTATCTTTTTATAAATAGAATCCAACTTCCTACATACGAAGGATGAACCTCCTAGACATAGGATATGTTTCTCTAAATATCAATAATAGGCCACCCCTAATATGAGGCTATGATTCCACAAGGAGATCTGGCCCTCTGGTTTTCTACTCTAAACACTCAGCAACCAGAAACCCAAGTTCTACTCCTGCAATAGTTCCAAACCACCAACTCTCTTCCCACAACTTGCATAACCAAAGGAATGTAACCCCTTCACTACTCACAGTCCCTTAGGTCGTACCATTCATTTATCAGAGCTTCCATTTCACTCAGTTGTCCAGGGGTCTCTCATCTAGGGACTCCAATAACTCTCAATTGCTTCAGGAGTGCTCACAATGGCCCACACAAGGATCTTGAGCCATTTCTTCAACATGAAACACACCACAAGATTACAAAATGTTTTGCGGGAACATAGGCCTCATTTCTAGCATAACACATAGAGAAACAATGGCTTCCTTCAAGAACAACATGGTATGTTCTCCTTCTATCACTCAACTCCCCTTTGTTGCCCAAACATTTGCATGTAAAAATTATATCTATTCTGCGTACAAATTTCCCTTCTTCTCCCTTTCTTTCTTGACTCTCACTCTTCCCAAAGATGATTGTAATTCAATCCATGCTCTCCAATAACTATGGGATGTGACCTCTCACACTCACCCTCTTACATGAGTTAAAATGATTGTCTTTGGGAACACTCAAAAACAAAATAAATGGCTTATGTAATGATAATAACTTTTGAAATGTGGGTTGGATTAATATCCATGAATAAAATCCCCACTGGACCCCTCTCTCTTGTGGAATCATATCCCCCCAAAATTTTCATCCCCTCGTATCACAAACAATGATTACTACCTTTATTGATCACTTTAATGTTCATAATATACAATTTGTCCCTTGGCCATATTAATCAATATGGGCTCTTTTCCCAAAACATAATGACTCACCAACCTAATTAATATTTGCACAATTACATTATAATTTGTGGGGATTAAAACTGGGGATGTTGTATTTCCACACTTACAAAGCCAAGAAATAGATTGGGTGGGCTAGGAGAGACCATTGTACAAACAGTCAAAATAGAAATCCCTGAGCTAAAAAACCAATTCCCAAACCATTGCAGGAAAATAAAATCCAAGTTTTCTCTATCTTGATTATTCAAGATTGTAATTTCAAAGAAACTAGAGACAATCAACTTCAAAGAGAAAGGTCAAGATACCAAGACATGCCTGGAAATAACATATAATATTACCCACATTGGAAGCCCAACACCCAAAACCACCACCCTGAGATAGATTTGAAACAAAATTATCCCATTGTAAGATTCAATGCATCCACTCGAATACACCCATTGCACCTTTGTTGCAACAATGATCTCGCTTTCAGTTTCTAGACTCATCGAAAGCCAAGGAAAATCATCCAGAACAATTCCTAGAGTGGCTCATTGAATTGACATATTCTCACATTTCTTGTTGAAGATTAAGCCCATGCATTGAATTAACACGAGAAAAGTTTTCCAAGCCATATGGTGTTGAGTGGAAGGCCTCCACACATTGTCATTTCCAAGTCACCTCAAGTTGTTACTTAATGGGCCTTTCATATTGATTTGGGTGCCAATAAATAACCAATACCATATTAATCATGGGACTAATCTATAGCTTACAATCCCATTTTTTCCATGACACCTCGGTCTAATGGGGTGGAAACCTTTGCTCGGTGATCTGATTCTTCATTGATTTCCCTCTTTATGTTACAGAGAGATATTTGTTCAAATCGAGGAACAATTTACTTGATTCAGGAGATAATTTAATTCAATTTGACCCCCCTAGGGTTGTTGGAATGACCATTATTTTGATAACCAACATCTATTCATCAAACAGTATCATATCCTTTATTCCTTCCTCCTTTGTGATGGAAAGTCCTTGCAACAATGAATAGGCTTCAACTAGTTTAAATTGCAATAACTAGACTTTCTCCAAACCATCTAGTGCTTGATATTGTGTTTTGATTCTATGTTGCATGTATTCCAATAGGAGAGATGAATCCTTTGATGTTTTTTGGGGTGGTTTACACCATTCATCATTGAGTATTTTCGTGTTTTTGTCAAGACAAATTTTCCAACAAAGGAATTTTGGGAGAGATTCCTAGATTCTTCTAAATATTGGCTTATGTTTGAAGGTCCCATTATAAATCCCCCCCCAGTGCATGAATATTTCATCCAAGGATTAAGGCCACCTTATTTGATGATTCAACCCAAAAAATGCATGTGCCGAAAATTATTTGGCATAATTACAATCAATGAATAGGTGATGAGTCGTCTCTTCATCATTAGCACACAAGATGCTTTGGTAAGGACCAACCACTCCTTTCTTTCTTTTTTTCTTTTTTTCTATTGTAAGAATTTTCCAGTGAGATAATATCCAACAAAAAAGATTGATCTTTGTCATGCCATCACTACAAAAAAAAATCGAGAGAGATGATATTTGAGGAAGGTGAGTCACTTCTAGTTGAGAAAGGTATCTTATGATTAACAAGTAGAGATATTCGCCCCACACTCTACTATCCTTTTTTGAAAAACATTAAGGAGAAAATCCAAAGAGCATGTGAGAAATAATACTTGTTAGAGAGACTAAAGGTTTCAAATGGAACCAAATTTCTATCCTAACCATTGACTATTGGATTCATCCCAATAAGAGATATCGAATAGAACTTGTAATTGTTCGTCTTCCCTTGAGGGAGACTGATTCTTGTTTTCTTGATAGAGATGATTTTTCAAAAATACTATCTTCTAAAATCTTCGCGTTCTTCCCATTTCCTAGGGATCCAAGTGAGATTCTCTTGGATAAAAAGGATTGGAGTTTCCAAAGCTTCAAGATCAAGTAAGCTTTTTTTCTCTCTCAATGGATTTTCTACACATCTTAATATTTAACCTCCAAATTATTTCTTCCATAATATATTTTTCCACCAGGATAGATTTCTTGTAATTATCCTCCACAATAATTTGTCTACCATGGCCACATTCATTATTTTCGGACCCTTCATTCCAAGCCTTCCCTTGTCCTTCATACTTCTCACA
>SNQJ01S0093562.1:10137-33026 GCA_010110895.2 Picea sitchensis
TGATCTCTTAACTGAGAGATTCTCACAAAATATGATGTTATGATGTCATCATCATTCATCTTCATGTCACAGAGCTCATTCTTCAGACTCATTACTTGTCCAATGTTTCTGACTGAGAAGAGGTTTGTTAGGGCATCGTACATATTCTTCAATGAGTCAAGATGGGAGATGTAGGATATCAAGTGGTCTTTGATAGAATCCACTATGATACTCATGGCATTGATGTCACTGTCTTTGAACTTCTCCATAGCTGCAATGTTTTGCGGTTCCTTCTCTTTCCCTTCTTCAAACTCTGGTTTCACGATCTTTCCTTTCACAATATCCAGCACTTTATTCTTGGCAAGGATGAGATCAATCCTTGTCTTCCACACTCTGAAGTTAGAAGCTCCATCTAACTTGTTCTCTGACTTCATAGAGTAAGTCATGGTTGCTTTTACTTGGTCAAACCCTAGATTTAACCACAAACTCAAACTTGGCGTCTTGGCTTGCTAAGAGTATTAGGAGATGCGTTAGGCTAGGGTGCATTGATCTGTCCAGGGATTAGGTCAATCCCTTCACTTAAGGTGCCTCAACAAGAGGATTAGGGTTTCTACAACTGCTCCTGCTAGTAACCCTGGTGGCAGTGTCTTGGAAGTTGCTTCTGCTAGTGACCCTAGTGGCAGTTGCTCAGTGAGCTCAATATCCTAGCGGCTATGTTTCATTCCATCATTTAGACTGAATGAAGGAGGTGTGGGCCCATAAACTGTTAGAATATGAAAGATGTGTGCTTGTTTTACCATTGACAATACCCTTGTCACCCAACCATAGGCCGAAGCCACCCTCCGAGCACCTTAACCTTGACATATAATCACTCCGGAAGCAAAACCTAGGCTAGATAACCAAACAAAGGGTAGTGCACCTTTCCCCAAGGATAGCGCATCACAAAGAGATGATTAGATAGTCCAAACCCTAGCCAAGAGATAGTCCAAGCGTAACTGCTAGCTGCAGCAGCTGCAACGGCAGCTCTCCTCCAAACCTGCACAGAAATTGGGCAACTATAGTGCGCACAAGACTGGGCACTGCAATTCTAAGACTACTCCCCAGAATGAGAACTGGCCTCCTGTATTTATACTAATTCTGGCTAACTACCAGGGCTGACTTCTCATTCTAGGTATATATCTGTTCAGTATATAATATTATTTATGGTCGACTTCTTCTCTTGGAGGCTAATAACCTAATATAAATTATCTTCTTGAGCCGACAAGTCTTCTAGGGTTATTAGCCATCTCATTAGGGTTTCTTCTTGCTTCCCGAAGTATTCTATCCTTGTCAGGTTTACACGTGGAGGTAAATACCTCTCGCAGCTACCATAATATCAACACTTCCTTTATTATTATCCAACAAATGAAGGGATACAACCTACAACATACCCATTGTAAATTTTTCTTATTTTATCACAATCTCCTCTCTCATAGTACAATATTCACTCACATACACAACCACAATACAATTCCCTCATACATAAAATAGGGTTTCCTTCTAGGGAAAAAACTCTAACACACCTTCTACTGTCAAATCTGCAACTTAATAATGAACGGTTCAGATTAACTATGAAATTACAATATTTTACAAGGAAAATTTGGCAAAACATTCTCTTTGGGGGTGCTTCCCCCAAACCCCTACTGGGGGGGGCTCCAAAATATTATCATTTCCCCCCTAGCGAAATATGTGGGGGGGCAAGCCTTGTAAAGAAATGGGATCCAAGCATGACTGAAACAAGACCTCTGAATCAAGAAGATAATCAGGCTCTACAACCAACAGTGTAAGGCACCCAAGAGTTCATCTCAAGACTTCCTCAAAAAATTGTGATTAGCTCTATGGTTACTTCTGTGGTCGGGTTTTTTATAGTCCTTTGTTCGTCTTCCTTTCCCAAGTGCTCCATTCACCCTCAGAACTCTGTGCTTGGTTTGTTCAAGGAGAGCATCCAATTATGTTTACAAGTCAAAAATTTCGTTCACAACTCGGCCCTATCACAACCCACCAAGTTTATGCTTAGGTTTCCTATACGATGGGTCAGCCCGTCGAACCCTCACCAAGCATGTGCCCAGACTACTTCACCAAACAAGTGACCCTATTCTCCACAATTGTTTCAGTTGTTGTAGTCACGAAGAGTCAATTTTTCTTTGATACCACCTATCACGACCCCACATGACACCCAAATGGATCTTGTGATCATTCACCTTCTGAGGGCATGTGGCACCACGACGGTTCTCACTTGGTTGCTTGGTACACCAAGAATACTTCGTTTGAACTATGCCTCTTCACCTAGAGCATACCCATACTTTGTTCTAGGCTACCGACGAGTCATAGTCCTACTCTAGTGCAACTCTTGCTTACTTAGACAATCGTTAACATAGTTTAACACTTAACCTTATTTAAGCATATATCCATGAACACAAGAACAACTACAAAACAAAAACAAAGACAAACACATAAATAGTTCTGGCGGCACAAATTGTGCCTAAAACCCAACTAAGTCTTTGTTATTGCGAAAGAGTTACAAATGAGAACTGTTAGCTCAGTTTACAATAAGGAAGAGTCAAACGACTCGCCTCACCTCACCAAGGCAATCAAGAATATATCTATCACCATAAGACTCTATGTCACAACCATCTTCACAACTTATTTCGATTCACCTCAGACGTGCCCACAATCGCAAACTTATTGTTGTTTCTTTTGCGCATACTTTCACCAAGCTAACACAGATTTCATTTTTTCCTCACGTATGCATCCACAGAGCTACGTTTTCAAGCTAAGCTCCCCAAAACCCTCCAAAACTTCCAACTCTTGGCTACTTATCTTCCATCTTGGCAACTCTACCTCAGTTCGTTATCGTATACTTGCCTCATACTTGCTCTCCAAATCTCTTGCGAAAAATTATCTATGGCTCCTTTGGTTGTGTGCCCTTGTTCTTATAGGAGCTCCAAGGGTCACTTGTGTGAAAAGTTACGTCTCTTGGGTGTGTTGCACGCCTTGGTGAACCCACACCCATCCAACTTGTCACGCCCTTCCATGGACCCAGTGCACCCATCCAAAGATCATGTGTTTATCAACCATTCGTCTCTTGGACCAACATGCCCCATCCTTGGGTGCATGCCCCCTTGTCTTGTGCGCTCTTCATGTCGATCATCGTGACTTCTTGTGAGTGTGTTGATTGGATCGTCCAACCTCTTTGGTGCGCCCATGTTGCCAAGGGCGGACGGGTCCACTCCTTGGGCATGCTCCCAAGTCACCCCTCCCTTGCCCAAATGCAACCCAAGTCTCTATCAATCATTCTAAGGCAAGTAAGGTTTGTGCCCCCTCAGTGTCGTGCATCACCATTGTGCGCCCAAGCCACTCCTACCCACACCCAAACGTCTTTGTTTTCCCAACCAATTACTTCCTTCCTCATGTTCTTCGTCCATTGGTCGCTAAATCTACCAAGTAGCATGTACACTCGGTGAGTGTCATAAAAAACCCTTACAAGAATTACTTTAGTAAAAATCCTCCAGATCATTGTTATAAAATTTATTTGATGCAACAAAAATCCACTTATGAAAATGATGTGATTGTTGATATTTACTCTTAAACATTTCTTTGTGCAATTTTAACTTATTAGATTTAAGATTTTTTTAATTGATTATGTTTATACATGTTTGGATCTATGTATGCATTAGATGTAATTCCCTTTTTAAGGGTTTTCATGGTGATTTTATTTTAAAAAGGCATACCATTATTATTATTTGAGTGTCTAATGTCATCATGATGATTGTGATGTTAAGAAATTTAGAATTTAGGGTAAGAGAAAATAATTTGATTCATAACGATTATTTGAGTGATTAATGTTGTCATGATTGTGATGCTAAGAAATTTTAAATTAAGTGTAAGAGGAAATAATTTGATTCATAATGATTGCGATGTGAGAAATTTAGAATTTAGGGTAAGAGGAAATAATTTGATTCATAATGGGTTAGGTAGGTGGTTTGGAGTGGTAAAATAGTCTAGTCAAGAAAACTTTTTGACAACTTTTGTGCCATGTGGTCCAAGGAAGGTGGCTTAGAGTGTTACAGTGATTTTTAAATAAATTATTTGTGTTATATGGTTCAAGGAAGGTGGCTTGGAGAAATAGACTAATCTAATAAGAAAACTCATGTGGTTTGTGCTATGTGGTTCAAGGAAAGTGACTTGGTCTAATACATTAGTCTAAAAAAATAAAACTAAGTTGGCTTGGAGTAACAGAGTAGTTTAAAAAAGAAAACTAAGTTGGTTTGTGCTAAAGCAATAAACTAGTCTAAAAAAAACTAAGCTGGCTTGGAGTAATAAAGTACTTAAAAAAAAACTAAGTTGGTTTGTGCTATGTGGTTCAAGGAAAGTGACAAAAAAACTAAGCTGGCTTGGAGTAATAAAGTACTTTAAAAAAGAAAACTAAGTTGATTTGTGCTATGTGGTTCAAGGAAAGTGGAGTAATAGATTAGTTTAAAAAAGAAAACTAAGTTGGTTTGTGCTATGTGGTTCAAGGAAAGTGACTTGGAGTAATAGACTAGTCAAAAAAAATAAGGTGGCTTGGAGTAATAAAGTAGTTTAGAAAAGAAAAGAAAACTCCTAATACCATGTGGTGCAAGGTAGTGGCTTGGCTTGAAATGGTAAAGTAGTCCAGAAAAACAAAACTATAGTTTACACTTTTCTTAAAATACTTGTAATATAAAATAATTTAAGATTAACTTTAAAAAAATTATAAATTTTTAGATAAGTAGTTAATATTTGTAATATAAAATAATTTAAGATTAATTAAAAAATTGTAAATCTTGGATAAGTAGTTAATGTAAAATAATTTAAAATTATAAAAATAAAATATAAAATAAATATTTAAATAATTTATTTATTTCTTCAGACATTTTCCATATTTAAATATTTTTTTTCCTCTAAAACTAAATTAGTTTCCATTAATTCTCCATTTTTTGAGTCGGTGTGAGCGTGCAAGCCATGTGAATTGATATGGTCGTGGAGTGTTGACAGTCTCATCTTTAACGAGATGTTTGTTTGTAGAAAGAGAAAGAAAGTGTTTCATTTCACCAAGCAACCATCGCACACGGATTCTATTACGTGACCTTACCACATTTCAACGGCTAATAAAATAAAAAAGTGTTGGAGGCAACTACCATTCCTGCACTACGCTCGCTACATTCGTCGGACCACCAACCGGTCTGAGAGGGCAGGGCAGGGCGTGCTCGTGAATTGAGTCGGCAGGCATATAACTCTGAATTCACGAGACCGATTCGCTTATTGATAACTGTGAAGATTTGAAGGGCAGGAAAAGAGAAGATAATATCAGAGAAATGTTACTGGCATTGGTTCTCTGTTTTTCGGCCGCCCCACTCAGGCTGTATTTTCCTCCGTGCAGGCAGCTGAGCGAATTGGTGGAAAAGGTAGAGAAACTAGTGCAGGAAATGGCCACGTACTGCAGAAGAGTTTATCCCCAGGTACGCATTGCCTGTAGGAGAATTCTTATCATTTGCGGCGTATATCTCCCCCAGAATCGAACCCCTCGCATCCGGACCTGATGTATCTGCCTCCTCTCAGTCCACGCTTGCCCCTCAAAGCTCGCTCATCGAGGCTAAGTACAGCATGAAGACACAAAGGGGTCGACTCGATAATTCATTATATTGCTCCTGTGCACCCTCCAACTGATCTCAATATTCTTTGGTCTATGTTTTGGTCCAGAAATCCTATCGGAATGTAAAGGCCATCAAATTTGGTTGAGACTTTCTATCGGATGTTAAGGCCATCAAATTCTCCAGTTTTATATTATACAGATTATTATCATTATGGGTTTATTTAGAGAGCGTTACTAAAACCATTTTAAGATGTTTTTTTGTGGTATATATATATATATATATATATATGATTTTTAACAACATGAAATAAATTTATTGAGATGATTCTAATTATTTCAATATTTATTAATAAAAAAAATTAAATTTTTTTATATTTGTTAATATCATTCATGTATTAGATGGAGATGGAGAATTACATGAACAAAATTCAAACCACTTTAGAATATGTAGAGATGAGATTACATATTATTGTCAAAATTCGTCCAAGGTTGGATTGGAGAAATTTACCATGAATTTACCTCCTATTTATAGGCATCCACAGTTAAAACCAACTCTCACCATAACCCAACCTACACCATTGCATGAGTCGACCATAATAAACATCTACCATCATTCCCAATCGTGCATATTCACCCATATTTCCTTTACCATCACTTAATCAACCCTATGGAGTCTTCATTTTGATCCAAACGGATATCGATGGCCACCCACCTATTCCACTAACTCAAAGAATAGTTTTCCATTTTGGCATTTTTTACAGTTTTTTGAGTCCCAAACTTTCGAGGTCATTTTAAGGCCCTAAACGACATTTTTTTGGACTTTTGGGGGTCCATGGATCAATGGTGGCATATCCTAACCCTCAATGAAAGTTGTACTTCTTGAATAGACCTTTCCTACGAGGTATCAAACGCCCCAAACAGATATCGTGTGCAAACGTTATGCCCTCAGGAAGTTGACGTATCAACTACCCCCATTGGGGCCTGCAAACCTTTTGGTGTTTCATCTTCCAGGGTTAGGGTTTTGCATTTTCTTTATGTTAAAAAGGCCTTTGGAGCCTCATTGTAAACATCATCATCTTCTTGTGAATGAACGTAGACATCACATCTCTTCTCAGAGATAAGTTGCCACCATTCTAGCGAGTTCATTCACTCTGTATTTTTATAGTTTCTATACATTTCTCTCATTAATAAGAATTGTGCATTATTGTATCTCTATGTTTCTTGCAATATATTTGTGTATATATCTGTTGTATTTGTACCTTCATATCATTCCCCAAAATAATCTCGATCAGTGGTATCAGAGCATGTTTCTCATTATCGTTTCTTAGTGCATGTCCCCGACGACGCCTGGGTATAGATAGTTGGGTCTCAAGCTAGTTTCTCTTGAGGACAACCACTCTCACCAACCCAAGTGGCCTCCCATGGAGGAAGAAAAGAGAGACGTAGGAGAAAAATGTTCTATTAATCTGTTGCTCGAGGAAGCCCTCACGCGATAGAGGGATGAAATGATGGAGAATTTTTCCCAAATCCTTCGATGACTATCGACAACAGCAGACGCGTTTGCGTCAAGAAGCCACTTTGGAAGCGTCGCCCCTTTCAAGGTACAAGTTAATTTTGATATTCCTATGCTTGAAGGTCAAATAGATGCAGATGCTTTGGAAAAGTGGTTAAATCTGCTAAAAGGTTATTTCTTTGTCCACAATTTTTCCGATAAAGAAAAAATAACCTTTGTGCTCCTTAAGGTTTTCCCCCATGTCAAATATTGGTGGGAAACTTACTAGGAGAAAAATTCCACAGAGGAGTCTGGAATATTTGGGGTCGATCCCACTTGGGATTTTTTTATGGATGCGGTCAAGGAACATTATTACCTTGTTGGAAACTATGACGGCCAATACATGAGATGGACCATGTTGTGTCAAGAGAGGGCCCAAGCAGTGTCGAAATTCACAAATACCTTCCATACCTTGCGCACCAAGTTGGGTATCAAATACTCTGAGCGGCATCTAGTTCTGAAATACCGCGAGGCTCTACATAAGTACATCCAAACCAAAATGGAGTTTCTGGACATCTCATCACTGGGAGTTGCTTATCGATATAATGTCAAAATTGAGCAGAAATTTAAGCATCAAAACAAGCGGGAGTTCGGGTCTGTAAATATGCAACAACCAAAGTATGGTAAAGGCGGACCTGACTCACAGAACAACCAACCTCAAGACAACCATTCCAAACCATGGGAAAAGAAGGGTAATGGGAAAACAAAGAAGGACACTGGAAAATGGTGCAACTTCCACAAAATCCCTTGGCACAACGCCGATGAATGTCGCTCGAAACTGTCAATGGTGGATGAGCTCAAAGAAAAAGATCTGAGCCCTGACTCAAACTCTAATTCATAAAACAATAAAAGAAGACAAATCATTGACGCATAACCCACTGCTACTGTCACGACTGCAACAATCCAACCAGAAAAACCAGAGGATCCTGAGGAGGGGGAGCGCCTCTTCCATTCACAGATCTGGGTGAAGGGGACCTTGCTTCATTTTATTGTTGATAGTGGAAACCAGAAGAACCTCATCTCAGCAGAGGTCATCAAGCAGATGGATTTTCCAACAACAACACCCCCGCAACCATACAACATTGGGTGACTTTGTCAAGGACAAGATCTTCGTGTCAGCCAACAGTGTCGCATGTCCTATGACATCAAGCCCTTCGAGAATGAGGTATTGTGTGATGTTTCCCCATTGGAAGTCTGTGATGTTCTATTAGGCCAACCATATATGTGGACGCGTCATGTTGTTTATGAGTCTAGACCCTGTAGTGTCGTTGTTACTCTGGGGGGGCATATCTACAGGGTACCAGAGGTAGTTCTTACTACTGTCCCGACAAAACAGTGTCGCAAAGTAATCTATCATACCAAAAAGTTTAGCCTCTTCACAATCGGGTCAAAAGACAAACAGAAGGATATTTCAACCACTCCAGCCTCATCCCAAGACCTTTATATCCATCAAAACCACATCGACAAGATTATAGAAGAGAAGAAATATATTCTTACTACACCTATGGGGGTGCCTCCACACTTCCCACTCAAGACAAGTTATAAAAGATCCCTTCATACTCTTCATGTTGCATCTTCACCGACAGAGTCCTCCCACACTCAGTAAGATCATGCAACTAGATTGGTTGAACGGATCCAACCCCTCCAGCAACAGGTTCATGACAACCTTCAACAAGCTAAGCAAGACAGCTTCTGCAGCGAGGCAAGTAGCTCACCAAGGTGCAGATTCAACAAAAGCTTCCCCATCTTCCATGGGAACTTGAAACAATGGGGACCATTTCTTCCTAAGGGGGGAGGAATGATCTAGATGGATATCGGTGGCCACCTACCTATTTCACTAGCTCAAATAACAGTTTTCCATTTTGCCAGTTTTTTACAGTTTTTCAAGTCCCAAACTTTTGGGGTCGTTTTGAGGCCCTGAAAGACATTTGTTTGGACTTTTGAGGGACCAAGGGTTTCCAAAAACATACCCTCACCCCCGGAAAAAGTTGTACTTCTTGGATAGACCTTTCCGATGAGGTATCGAGCAAATGGAGATTGTATGAAAAAGTTACGCCCTCGGGAAGTTGACGTATCAACTACCCCCATCAGGGCCCGCAAACCTTTTAGAGTTTCATCTTCCAGGGTTAGGGTTTTGGATTTTCTTTATGTTAAAAAGGAATTTGGAGCCTCATTGTAAACGTCGTCATCTTCTTGTGAATGAGCATAGACATTACATCTCTTCTCATTGATAAGCTTCCACCATTCTAGCGGGTTCATTCACTCTATATTTTTATAGTTTCTATACATTTCTCTCATTAATAAAAATTGGCCATTATTGTATCTCTCTGTGTTTCTTGAAATATATCTAGGTATATATTTGTTATATTTCTACCTTCGTATCATTCCCCAAAATAATCTGGATCACATTTTTAGCCACTCCTAATTGAGGCCCAAGCATTACATGTATGTGTATACTTTCCCTTAGGAAATACTTTATTTTCCAATTAGCAAGAAGAGTCTGAGTCTTCACTGCTAATATCCTTCTAGGAGAGTATGGAAGTATAGCCTCTAGAATTCTAAATTGAGGGAAACCACTAGAAATTCAAGAAACCGTAATATCTCTTAGACTTAATCCCTAAGATAGATATAAGGATATGTTATATTTTTACCTTCCCCATTCTTAGTTCTCACTACATTTGTTATTTTCCATCAAACCATTCTAATATATCTAATTAGTGATATAATATCACGTAGAAAATGATTTAAATAGAGGAGAAGAGATAAGCAAAGGAAGGAATGCTCCCAAGCCAAAATTCTTGGAATAGATAGGTATGTCAAAATGAAAATAATATTTGTGGACACTGAGATGGACTAAAGGATTGTGATCTTTCAAGGTTGTTGCATAGTTATTTCCTAGTATTTTTGCATTGAATTTAGCTTGGTTGGCCTATTAGGCCACAACCTTTCGATCATAAGGAGGTTGAGAGACCTATTGTCTCTACATCATCTTAAAAGGCATTGGTGTGCTTCAAGTTGTGACTATTGTGGAGAGAGGAAATTTCATACAAGGCCTGTCAAAATTTGGTTCCCAAGGTGTTTAACGAGGTAATGACCCCCCTCCTAGTGTTTATTTTTTGGGTATGAATATGATAGTTTATGTGATCAGTTTTGTGCGGGATCCATTTATGGTTACTTTCCTAAGAGTGTGCCTCCTAAGGTAGTTATCCCAAGATGGATCGAAGAGGTCTAAGAAGCACAATGTTGGCACTACACCCAGTTTGACCAAGGGTTTCTTTATGTTTTAGTTTGTTTACTCGGGCCATGTGATGGAAATATTGCATTAAGGCCCCTAGCTATGCAAGAATACCCTTGTTTCTTCATCATGGTCTCATGACTTTTTTACTGATAAAGTTATTTAGTAATCTTGACCAATCCGGGTTGAATTTATCAGCCTCCCGATGTATTTTTGATCAACCTTAGAGTGTATAATTTCCCCTCTAGGGAGTTTCATATGTCATGAAATTGAACGGTTTTTCAACCCTAGTCCTTAGTGTGAAGTTCGCATGAAGGTTAACCTTTCAAAGGACCTTCAAGAATTTGTGCTCATCCTCATAGGGGATAGGGTTCTTAAATGAGTTGTCTCATACACTGAATCTTCCTGACACTTGCTTTTGGTGTCAAACCTTGAATCATCGTATTTATGATTGCCCACCTGTGTCTTAAGTAGACCCTTCAATGGCTCATAAAAAATAGACCCTCCAAGGTCCTAAGGCTTTGTAGGAAACTAATGTCGGTGAATATGGTTGGAATCAAGGGGTATGGAAAAACAAAAGCATGATAGAGCCAAAGAGCCAATCCCCAAAAGGACCGACCCTAAGGACCCAATCATGGTTGTTCCTAGTTGGTTGCTGACTATAGTGGCCAGTAATCCTTCTACTTTCTCAACCCAACAATGAGGGAATGGTAGTCATTCTCCACTACTCCTTCATTCTTAGAGAAAGAAAGTAGTAGTTGATGATGATGGCCAAATGAAATGACTAGGACAGATTTCCCTATTGGAGATATTGCACACTTACCTAGGTAATTATTTTCCTAAGGTTGATAATCCAATGTTGAGAACGTTTCCTTAGATGAGAATATTCCCCTACAAAATAGGGCGGTCCTCTTCTATTTAGAGTCAGTTAGACTAGTGGAAGTCACTCATGCATGGAAACCTCAGTTTTATCACCAGCACTTGCATGTGTTTCTCTCACTTCCACACATGTGACTCGGTTAACTCATGATTGCATGGATCAGTTAACTAGGACTGGGTGGCAATTCACTCCAGTGTTTGTCAGTGAGTGTCTAGATCTCTCTAGATCACTACTATGGTGCATTAGTTACTCATGTAGTCTATATCTATTGTAAATTATTCACTCTTTGTGTGTGGAATACAGTGAATACAATTCTATTGATTCTTTTCTCTCATCTCTTCTCTCATTTCTCAATTTGCAAGCTTTGTTAGCTAAATTCTTTGTGCAGGTTTCACCACAATTCTACATTTCCTTCAGGATTGGCTACTCCAGTCCTCTACTAATTTGACTAACCTCTTTCACACTCTCTTGGACCTCAAGAACAATAAGGCAAAGATTCATCTTGTTACAAGTTTGGAATGAAAGTGACTTCATAAAATGTTTGGGGCTTAAGTGACCTAGGAAGTGAACATATTATTTTCCATGTGTTGACTTTAATTGACAACACATTTATTCTTTGTTTGTAGGAAGTCAAAATTTTGGGCTTTATGTTACATGTAGCCTTGTCTATCATGTAGCCTTGATTGGTTTGGGTGTTGCTTAATCTAAACAACCAATTCTTGGGCCTGGTCAACATATATGTCTCTAATGATTTATGAGAACATGCAACCTTTTGGATTAGCTCATTGATGCACTTATTTACAACACGTGGCTCTTGTGCATGAATTTCAACATTATGGAGTGTCAAGAAAAAAAAGAATGGATGTTACTTGCATGTCCACTATTTGGAGAAACAAAAATATGGTTTGCTTGGAAGCACACCATGTGCTCTATGACCCAATTGGAATTGACAAAGATTTTACTAAGGTTTGGTTCACTTTGATGAATTTCAGAAAATGGTTAGAAAGAATCTACTAGCAACTTGATAGATCTTTATTCTCGATGCAAAATGCACCCTGCTTCGACTTCAGTGGAGGTTGATCAATACTACATATTGATGGAAAAAGCACCCTTTTAGATCAATAACTTACCTAGTTTTCAAACTCGTAGGGAGTTCAAAAGATGTGTTTTCCAAGAACTCGATATATCATAAATGTTTCACACCTGTAAATCCCAGGCTGACTAGCCTACATCCAAACTATGTAAAATATAATATTGCAGTTACACAAGATGTTTGTTTGGATAGTTTAATGGGAATATGCCATTCCCAAAACTATTTCCTTTCTTAGGGAATATGGTAGACAAATTACTAAGATCCATCACAACAAAGAAATCTGTGAAGTCATGTAATACTTGAGATGGGACCCCTACAAAGAAGAAAATTGGTCTTGTGCAATAAATTTGCACCATTTACTTCAAACTACAAGATCCATCAAGCTACAAGTGCCCAACAATTATCAAGGGTTCATTGGCTCAAAAGAGGCAAGAGACCCACCAAATCCTTCTTTAAAGCACTCACCGCCATAGAGGATAGTGAGATTATCTCTACTTTCAAAATTGCATCGAGTTGGCCACTTCTTAACCAACAAGATGTCCTCATCAAAACCATGGAAGTGATGAAAAGATTGAAAGACTAGTTTGAACCAAGAAATCAAACTTCCAAAAATTTGACCAACAAGACAAGAAATATTCTCCATTGTTGGCAAAACTGCAATAGGATTTGGAAATAAAAGAAGAAGATCTAAGCAAATTTGTTTTTAGAACAACACGATTAGTTGATGTTTCTTTCTGGAACACACGACTATGTCATTTCACGAAATGACCAGCATACACGCGACAAAGAAAGCTAATATTAAACGAAATCTCGACATAAAACTATATAGTGAAGTCAGGTTAGGTAGAAATAATTTGTTTTTTCTAAACGGATCACATGTACATAACGAAACCCAAAACAACACGGCATAGTGCCTTTATGAATTAACAACATAAAGCACTCAACCAACTACCATTCTCACACTACGCTCGTGACCGCAAACCCGTCTTCAAGACAAAGCACAACAACATGAAAAAACATAGGGGTTTACTCAATAAATCATTTAAATGTTAATCTTTTCTTTTTTTTGCGTTTAGAACACTCCACTTATTAGTAGGAGATATTGATAAAACTTTTTCGAGATTAAAAATGAGTTTTAAAAACGATTAATAAATTTGAAAAGTGTTAATCATTAAAAATTAACAATAAAATATTTGCTATTAGAATATTGAATGAAATAATATAACAAATAAAATATAATAAGGAAAAATAGAAGCAATATTCACCTAGGGCCTAGGAATAACTATAAACAATCAAGCAAAGGCTTATGCTCTACTTCAAGGTCTTCTTATTGTAAAGGAACGCAACATCCAAACTTGGATTGTCATCAGGGATTCAAACATTATTATAAACATGATGGTTTTGAATTCAATCTCAATAGACAACCGAACAGACAACAAGTTTGCCTTGATCCTCACCAGAGTCAACAAGGAGGCTCTACATCTAAATAAGGTATCTTTCTCTAGGTTTTGAGGGAGATAAATTTGCAAATGGACTTATTGGGTAATGAAGCCACAACCCTTCACGCACTTGTGGGATAATATTCTCTCTCTCTCTCTTGAAAGTGAATAGCCTCCTAAAACCCTTGTGCATGTGTGTCGTTTGGCCCTAGTCTGCATTCGATTATGGACCCAGATTCGAAAGGGGGCCCTCCCCCCTAGTCCAAAATATGAGGCAATGGATTTTCAGGCCATGGTCTCTTCTCTCAGGAAAAATCTAAAGTCCCAACTGACTCAATTTGTAAAGAAACCTGAAAAATATTTTAGAGGCTAAATTGTCTCCATCTTCAACCAAAATTGGGACCTTAAACCATGGAACTTTGTATTCAAAAGAATTGGCAGTGTTTGATTAAAGGATAGATGAATCACTATTTTTGTGGTAGAGGGTTATATGCCTTTGTTTGAATCTAAGGAAGACAAGGAATTAATCTTCAAGAATGGACCTTACTTTCTTAACTCCTGGGGAATGTACTTGATCAAGTGGACACCAAATTTCAACCACTATGAGTGTGTCTCCCTCACTTGCCACTTCATTCTTGGGCACATGACTCCCTTAGAAACATAGGAAATGCTCTAGGGCGATATATAGACAAGGTGGAGCCAAAGGAAATGATGTTTGCTTGTGCCTGCATCTATGTAGAGCTAGATCTAGAAAAAGGCCTTCTAAAAGCCATCCTTTTAACCTTGGACAACTAGCAGCATGAAAATCCTCTAGATTATGAACATCTACCTTTCAAGTGTAAATCTTTTCATGACTATGGGCACTTTGCTAAAGATTGCAAGAAGAAGAGTCTACAAATTCCTCAACAAGCAATTGACAATGAGGAGTAATGAAAAATGGAAAAGAAGAAAATGGTCTCGATTAATAATATGCAAGTAAAAACCCCAACACCAACCTTGAGTAGTAGGTTCATCAGTGTCATTTGGAACTAAATCCTTTAGATCTCAGCCACCATCCAAAGGAAATGCTTCAAGCCCGCACTCTTAAAATCCCTCAAAATCATCGACTTGGATCTAGAATGGGAACCCCCATTCCTTCTTAACAAATATGATCTATTGTCTTAAGAGGAGAAAATCCCGTCATTAGAAACCCTGGAAAAGCCTTTCTCAACTTCAAAAATAGTAGCCACACCAACCTCAAAGGAAACTTTGGTCCAAATATAATCATTTCCATATTTAGAAGATGAAGGTAAGGTCTCAGATAGACTAACAGAGATTGATAATGCTCCAGAACAACAACTCCCTCCCATAGGAAATAACTCCAAGAGAAAATATCAATGGAAATAGAAAAAGATGATAAAGGAGAAGAAATCCAAAAGGCAAGACTCGTAAAAATATAAGTAGGAAGACATTGAAAGAGAAAAGAGATGAAGTAGTGGATAGGGATAAAATGATGGGAACACAAAAAACCATGGTAAATCTCTAACATCTACAACAAGATCCATCAAGACATCTATAAGAATTGTTCCACCTGAAGGTGGCAATCAACCCCCCCCCCCACCACACACACACAAATAATGAACATCATCTCTTGGAACTGTCGGGGGTTAGGAAGCAAAAACAAGGAAGTATCCCTAAGGGATCTAATAAAATTACAAAAACATGTTGTCCTTTTACTTAAGGAGACTAAAATTGAGGAATAGAAAGTTTTGAATATATGCAAGAAGCAATGGTGCTCTAGTGATGGAGTGGTGGTGAGTTCAAGAGGAGCGTCTGGGGGATTGTGTACCCTTTGGAACAACTTTGTTTTGTGCTTGAGCTTCACCCATTAATCACAACATTGGATTCTATCTAGATTCTCTTATCAACAATCTAGTAATCAAATTAATATATTTAACCTATACATGCCATTATCTTACATGGAAAAGGAAAATTGTTGGAGATCATTGTTAGTGCTAAAAGATATAGAGTATGCAAGGAATAGTATCATAGCTAGGGATTTAAATGTTATTCTCAATAGTAAAGAAAAGAGAGGGGGAAACATTGTAAGAGATCCATTTAGGGAAAGACCGAAGGACCTAATCGTTGAGTGGGACATGATTGATATCAAATTGTTCAAAGGGAAGTTCACTTGGAGTATTAAGAGGCTAGGGCCTAGTCACATAGCAACTAGACTAGATATAGTTTTAGTGCAAAAGTGACATCATGCTTCAAGAATATTCAATCAAGTTTCAAATCATCCCCTCATCAATATTAGACAACAAATCAATTATTCTTCAAATCCAAGACTCTATTGACTATGGACCTCTCCCTTTCAAATACAATCCCCTTTGGTTACAACATCAAGAGGTCCCAACCATAATTATTGAGGCTTGGAAAGTCTGGGTGTTGAGCTCCCTAGTTTACATTTGGGAGAAAAATAATAAATTTTTCAAATTGGCCTTGAAACTTTGGGTCAAGGCATCTCACTATGGTCTAGGAAATAATAAGGAAGCACTCATAGCCTAGTTGGAAGACATCCAAACAAATATGGAAAAATAATAAATTTCCTTTGATTTACAGGATAAAGAGGCTCGGGTTTAGCATCAACTCCAAAAGGAATCTAGGGATGAAGAGGAGTTGTGGAAATTAAAGTCAAGGAGAATGTAGCTCAAATGAAGGGATAGTAACATGACCTTCTTCCACAAGCAAGCAAGAGCTAGAGTATTAAGAAATAATGTCAAGGAGATGACATTAGAGGATGGAATTGGGATCGTTGAGTTTCAGGAGTTAAAAAACACAGCTAAATATTATTTTTCCAATCTCTTCACTAAGCAGGGTAGAGTCGATCCAGTGGCATTGACAACTATGTTGGAAAATATACCAGAGGTGGTCTCAGAAGTCGATAATGTAGACTTGATTGGGTTGATCAAAGAGTTGAATATTCTCAAATATATTTGGAATCTTGAGCTTAACAAGGCCTTGGGTCCAAATGGATTCTCAATATATTTCTACAGAATTTTTGGGGTTTAATAAAACCATACCTTAAAAGAAAGTTCCAATTTGTACAAAAGTCTTTTAAAACGGGCGGCAACACTAATTCCTCTTTCCTAGATATAATCCTGAAAGATTCCAACCCATCTTCCTTCTCTAGATTCAGGCCTATTTCCCTCTACAATTTGGCATACAAAATAATGACCAAGATTATAGCAACTAGGTTGAAAATCATTATGCCCAAGTTGATCTCTGAAAACCAAGGAGGATTTATGCAAAACCAACAAATAGTGGATAATATAGTGTTGGTAATGGAAGCCATCAATTCAATAAAAGAGAACAAAGAGAAAGTAAAGATAATAAATCTTGTCATGGCCAATGCATTCAACAAAGTGAGGCATTCCTTCTTATTTGAGGTAATGTTTAAGTTAGGATTCTTCTTTTCCTTCATTCATTGGGTTTCATCGTGCATCAATTCTCCATGGATAGCTCCTTTGGTAAATGGAAATCCAAACTCCTTCTTTCTAGGAAACCGTGTATTAAGGCATGGATGTCCCCTTTCCCCTTCATTATACATCATCATGGCTAACTCTTTGAGTAGGAAGATTGAAGTGGAGAGGATTGTAGGGAATCTTCCAAGCATCAAAATCATTAGGGAAGTCAAAAGCTTGAATCAATCCCAATTCACATACGATACTTTACTTATCAATGGAGCATCTACAATAATTGATGTCAAATTCAAAAGAGTGTTGGAACTCTTTACCCATTCTTCTAGAGGGAAGATCAACCATAAAAAAGTTCAAGTGTTGGGATGGAACACCAATTCTCAAGTGATGCATTCAATCTCTGGAATCTTGAAATTTCCTTTCTCTGAAAAATAGTCTACCTTTAAATATTTAGGAATGCTTATAGATCTTAGTAGTCTTTCTCCTCACTCTTGGCTAAGTATAGCAAAAAGGATCAAAGAAAATCTCAACCAATGGGGTTCAAAATGGTTAAAGCCCACTGACAAAGAAATCTTGATAAAAGCGGTACTATCGACACTTCCCATATATCAATGTTCAGTTGTGTTGGCCCTAGTTAGCGGCGTGCAAAAGATTGGTAGGGAGATTAGGAAGTTCTTATGTTAAGGGGTTTCATTTGGTCAATTGGAAAACCATAAGGGCTCCAAAAGATATAGGGGATTTGGGGATTAAAGACCCTACCCTTATGAGTCTTTCTATGAGAGCTAAGCTTCTCTAGAGATTAATTATAGATAGAGATGATTGGTGGGAAAAAATCATTTGGAAAAAATATTTCAGAGGATATAGGAAGAGATGTATTGACATCATGGAGGAAAACCAAAGGGGCTCTCACATCTAGAAATTGTTGAGAGTTGGTGTACCATTATCTCTATCCAAATGTACATGGATCTTAAGTAATGACAAAGAAATGCAGATCTAGAATGACAACATTGTAAGTTTTAAACCTATGAAGTAAAGCAATGCATACATATTATTAAGAAAAACAGAAATTATTCAATGGCTCATACACATAGTACACAGAGATTTATGCTAGAAACCCTTAACTAAGAGAAAACCATCCTTCCTTGGTGTCACACCTCTCAACTTTTCATTGTATTAATTTCACCATTCACAATACAATATATACAATATTTTAGGTATTCCGCAACTACCAAAACCCTAATCCATTAATCCAAGATTAATTTAGAAAGCCGCTAAAAATAGAGAAAAATGATCAAATAGAAAAAAAAAATGCCACATAGGTGATGGGATCGTTAGATGCAGTCGCCAAATCTGACACCCCCCTGATCCGGGTGGATATTGGTGGCCACCCACCTATTCCAACTGACTCCTTTTGACAGTTTTGTTCAGCATGTCCTTCTGTAATTATTTGTAATTGTGGGTTCTACACTTTTGGAGTTGTTTGAATCCCTACACAACTTCCAGGTGGAGATTAGTGGCCTCCCACCTAATCCAACTGGCTTATTTTGGAAGTTTTCATGTCAGTACATCTTTTTGTACTTCCAGGGCTGTTTTGGGGCCCTAAACAATGTTTTTTGGCTTTCCACAGTCAAACTGTAGATGTAGTTAGAGTTTGATGGCATACTTTTTATTTCTCGAAAATACCTTTCCAACGGGCTATCACAGGCCTAAAACGGAGCTCGTATGCAAAAGGTACAACCCCAGGAATTTGAGGTACCAACTTATCCATCGGGGCATACATAACTTTTGGTGTTTCATCTCCTAGGGTTAGGTTTTTGGATGTCTGGGGTTTTGACATTCATGAGTAATTTTAAAAAGGCCTTTGGAGCCTCATTGTAGTCATTATGCACATACAAATGCGCATAGCATCCACATATCTTATCAGAGATAGCTACCACCATTCGAGCAAGTTGTTTTCAGTTCTGCAGTTTTACAGTTTCAACCTATTTTATTTATTCAATAGAAGATGTTTTTCACTGGATATATGTTGTTGTTCTTCGTATCTTTGTGTTATTGTATTCAGTATTTTATTTATTTCCTTCCTCTCATAAATCAGGATCAGTTGTATCAAAGCAGTATGCTCTTCATTTATTTTTCTTCGTGCATGTTCCCGACAAGATTTGGGTACAAGAAGTTGGGACTCGAACCAGTCGAGCCTTTGCAAGATCGTTTGCGTTGAGCCCGACCACAACTCATGGGGGACGAGAAGAAAGATGATGGAGCAAGAGATCCTTTTAAATTTTTTCTCGAGGAATCTCTTGCGCGACAAAGGAACAAAATGATGGATAACTTTTCACAGATCCTTCGGTGGCTACCCACAGGAGATGCATCTTCATCAAGCGGCCATGCAACCCCCTTCAAGGTACAAGTAAATTTTGATATTTCGTTATTTGAAGGACTAATAGATGCGGATGTTGTAGATAAATGGTTGATTCTACTCAAAGAGTATTTTCGGTCCACAATTTTTCCGATAGGGAAAAGATTACTTTTTCACTCCTCAAGGTCGTCCCCCATGTTAAGGACTAGTGGGATACTTACTCTAAATAAAGGGCCATAGAGGAATCTGCAATATTTGTGGTCTCCCCCACATGGGATTCCTTCAGGGATTCTATTAAAGAACAATAATACCATGTTGGAAGCTACGAGGACCAGTACACAAGATGGACCACCCTGCATCAGGAAAGGGACCAGATATTACCCAATTTCACCAATATTTTCCATACCCTACACACCAAATTGGATATAAAAGACTCTGAGCAACATCTGGTGCTCAAATACCACGGTTGTCTACATAGATACATTCAAACAAAAATGGAGTTTCTAGACATCGCATCGTTGGGTATGGTTTATAGATATGTTGTCAAGATCGAGCAGAAATTTAAGAAGAAGAGGAGAGAGTTTGGATCTTCAAACTCCTCATAGTTGAAGCAGGGAAAAGGCGACCCCAACCCAAAAAACAAGGGACATAGAAAAGATGGTCACTCTCACGACAACCAGTCCAAGATGCAACACAAGAAGGGTAATGAGAAGTCGAAGAATGACACAGGAGAGTGGTGTGAATACCATAAAATCCCTTGGCACAACACCGAAGAATGTTGCTCCAAGCAGTCACTGGTGGCCGAGCTTAAAGATTCCCAGTCATAGGCAAATTTAGACTCCGAATAAAATCCAAAAAGAGGGAAGCGGATTATCGATGCCAAACTCAGTGCCAGTGTCGCTACCACCAAAGTCCAGCCAAGCAAACCAGAAGAACCATATGAAGGGGAACGCCTCTTTCACTCACAAATGTGGGTAAAGGGGGCTCCACTTTATTTCATTATTGATACCGGCAATCATAAGAACCTGATCTCAGTAGAGGTTGTCAAGCGGTTGGACCTGCCGATTACACCACACCCTTAACCCTACACCATTGGTTGGCTTCGCCAAGGAGGATATCTATGTGTCAACCAACAATGTCGTCTTCCCTACGGCATCAAGCCCTTCAAAGATGAGGTATTGTGTGATATTGCTCCCCTTGAAGTTTTTGATGTTCTTTTAGGACAACCATATTTATGGAAGTGACATGTTGTGTATGAGTCTAGACTCCACAGTGGTATTATTACTTTGGGTAGACAATTGTACAGGATACCAGAGGTAGTGTCACATACCGCTATTTCTTTAATCTCTACTAAGTAATGCAGTAAGGTCATTTCATAGGCCGAGAAGTTCGTATTCTTTGTGATCTGTGATCACCGTAAGTAGAAGGTTTTCGCCACATTTTTGACCTCTACATAGAGCCTCTCTTTTCAGTAGAAGAAAGTGGAAGGAATCATGGAAGAGTACATAGGCATCTTCTCCTCACCCACTAGGGTACTGACGCACTGCCAAGTCAAGCATCTAATTGATCTAACCCTCAATGCACCTCTACCTAATGAACCAATTTATCATTGCTCGTTGATGGAAAATGATGAAATCAAGCATCAGATCCAAGATTTTATTCAAAAGGGGCACATCAGACCCAACTCCTCCCATTGCGAAAGCTCAATTGTACTGGTACATAAGAAATACAGGACCTTGCGGCTCTGCATTGATTACAGAGAATTAAACAAAATCACAGTCAAGATCCGGTACTCGATCCCCTGAATTGATGACCTTCTTGACCAACTCAAGCAGTCCAAGTTCTTTAGCAAGATTGACCTAAAGTCTGGCTACCACCAGGTTCCCATCGAATCGACTCATGTATGGAAGATAACTTTCAAATATAAATAAGGTATCTTCGAATGGTTGGTCATGCCCTTTGACCTAACAAATGCACCAACAACTTTCATGAGGTTGATGGATGATGTATTGAGACCATTCACCAACTCATTTGTTGTGGTATATTTGGATGACATCCTCATATTCAGCAGAACTTGGGAGGAGCACATGCATCATATTCAATGGGTTTTGAGCACTATGCGACAACACAAGCTATATGCCAACTTGGAAAAATGCTCCTTTGGCATGAACAGGGTCCAATATTTGGGCTACATTGTTGATGAACATGGGGTACATGTGGATCCAGCTAAGATCCAATTCATATGTGACTCACCAACCCCGGCCACACTAACCAAGATTCAGAGCTTCTTGGGACTTGCCAACTTCTACCAATGGTTCGTGTTGGGATTCTTTCATGGGACCTCAGCCAAGTTACCAAGGGAGGTGGCAAGGAAAATTTTGCATGAGGGAAGGCACAACAACAAACATTTGATGATTTGAAGCATCGGTTATGCTCAGCTCCAGTACTCTCCTTACCCAATCTGCAACAATCGTTCGAGATTGATACTGATGAATCTGACTATGATGTAGGCACAGTTCTCACTCAACACGATCATCCAGTAGCATACCATAGTGAGACACTCTCAAATATTGTCTGAAAATACCCTACCTATGAAAAGGAAATGTATTCCATTGTACAATCTTATCATCAATGGAAACATTACATTCTGTAAAAGGAGACAAACATCCACACTGATCACGAGCCTCTGCAGTTCATAAAGACACAGGGTAAGTTGAAGAATGACCGCCATAAAAAGTGGTCCACATACCTGGAATAGTTCCATCTCAACATCAATTATAAGACAGGGAGCACAAATTGTGTCTATGACTGCCTCAGTTGACCTCCCATGGTTGCACTCACCACCGTGCTCCATTCATGTGGGCATGAGGCATCTGAGTGGCCTCAACTTTATCAACAAGATCCTGACTTTGCCACCACCTATCAGATCTTGGGTATAGGCGTGAATATCACCGATTTTTACATTCAGGACGAAGTGTTATGCCATATCGGCCACCTCTATGTTCCTACAAGTGAGCGTTCAAAGCTGATTTGGGAGGTTCACTACAGTCGGATGGCATGAAATTTTTTCATGGAGAAAACTGGGGCCATTCTAGAGAAACATTTTTATTGGCCAAAACTTTTGTAGTACGTCAGCAAGTATATTAGATATTTCACTTCATGTATCATTTCCAAGCCAACCATCAAGAAGCAAGGCTTCTACACACATCTTCCTACTCTCGAGAAGCCTTGGGAATACATCTCG
>SNQJ01S0093563.1:0-14895 GCA_010110895.2 Picea sitchensis
CAATCTGATTGTATTGGTGCAGAATAAGGATAGGACCTGGTGAATCTGCATTGATTACAGAGCATTAAAAAATATCAAAGTCAGGAACCGATACCCAATTCCTAGGATTGATGACCTTCTTGACCAACTCAAGGGGGGAAATATCTTCATCAATATTTACCTAAAGTCTGGCTACCACCAAGTTCCCATCAACCAACTGATGTATGGAAGACAACTTTGAAATCTAAAGAAGGTCTCTTCAAATGGCTGGTCATGCCCTTTGGCATAACAAATGCACCGACCACTTTTATGAGGTTGATAGATGATGTATTGAGACCCTTCACCAACTCTTTTGTGGTGGTAAATTTGGATGACATCCTCATCTTCAGTAGAACTTGGGAGGAGCACATGTGGCATATTTAGCAGGTTTTGAGCACTCTGTGACAACAAAAGCTATATGCCAACTTGGAAAAATGATCCTTTGGCATGAACATGTTCCAATACTTGGGCTACATTGTTGATGAGCATGGGGTACATGTTGATCCAACTAAGATCCAAGTCATTCGTGACTGGTCAGCCCCAACCACACTAAACGAGATTCATAACTTCTTGGCACTGACCAACTTCTACCGACGATTCATGTTGGGATTATCCCATATTGCATGGGCCCTCAGCCAAGTAACTAAGGGAGGTGGAAGAGAAAAGTTCATGTGGGGGGAGGAACAACAACAATCATTTGATGATCTGAATGATCGCTTGTGCTCAAATCCAGTACTCTCCTCGCCTAATATGAAACAATCATTCGAGATTGAGACTAATGCATATGACTGTGTTGTAGGCACAATTCTCACTCAGCATGGTCATATGATGGAATACCATTGTGAGACACTCTCAAATACTGTTTGGAAATACCCCACCTATGAAAAGGAAATGTATTCTATTGTACAAGCATGTCTTCATTGGAAACATTACATTCTGGGAAAGGAGATGATGATCCACACTGATCACAAGCCTCTGTAGTTCATGTAGACACATAGGAAGTTGCAAAATGGTCGCCATCAGAAGTGGTCCACCTACCTGCAACAGTTCCATATTAACATCAAGTATAATATAGGGAGCACAAATCATGTCATTGACTTCCTCTATTGACCTCCCATGGTTTCACTCACCACTGTGCTCCATTCCTATGGACATGGGGCATCTGAGTGGCTCCAACTTTATCAGCAAGATACAGACTTCACCACCACCTATCAGCTCTTGGGTACAAGTGCAAATGTCACCAATTTTCACATTTAGGATGGACTGTTATTCCATATCAGCCATCTCTATGGTCCTGGAAGCGAGCGTGCAAAGCTGATTTGGGAATCCCACTATAGTCAGATGGAAGGACATTTTGGCATAAAGAAAATTGTGGTCGTTCTACATAAACATTTTTGTTGGCCAAAAATTCGATAGGACGTCAGAAATATATCAGATCTTGCACTGCATGTGCCTTTTCCAAGACACCCATCAATAAGCAAGGCTTATACACCCATCTTCTTACTCTCGAGAAGCCTTGGGAATCCATCTCAATGGATTACATGTCTGGCCTTCCATCCACCAAGAAAGGAAATGATTTTGTATTTGTGGCCGTTGATTGGTTTTCAAAGGTGGTCATCCTCACAGCCTACAAGAAGAACATCACAACCACATATACTTGTTATAACCCTAAATTCCTCTACACTTGCATACCTGGCCTTTGGCCCTCTTACTTTCATTTTGTTTCCAATCCACCACTGAGTTGCTCTTCTAAAAAACCCATTTTTTGAATATGTGCGCACCCTGCACCAATATTTCCTGCATACATACGCTTGTTTCACCACTACATCTTGTGTACGTACGCATTCTACACCACTACAGATCATGTATACTTTAAAAAGTTGCAAAAAATAAAAAGTTGCATGGAATTCGTTGAGATTACGGGCTATTGGTTAGTTTCCCAACTAATCCATCACCTATAGCCCATCACCCAACCGAATAACCATCCTTTTGTCATATAAAAGGAGGTGTTGGGGTCTCATTCCACATATAGACATAAGAACAATGAAACTCTTCCAGTTTCACATCCCCTCCTTGCCCCAAGTAATTGCATCCCTTTTGTGAGAATTGTCTCAGAATTCCCTAATTATCCCTTCTTCCTCCAGCAGAACCCATTCACTTCCCAAGAAGAGATCAAAAGGTTGAGAGGAGAAGCCATACAAAGGTGCACTTGGAGCTTGGTGAATAGGAACCCGGACCAGGTTCATGGAGCAATAACTGGCTTTGGTTGTAAAATGTATAATCATTGAGTTATTAATAAAAGAAGTAATTTTCATGTCCCAAATCATGGTGTATTGAATTCTTTTAATGGTTTATGTTTTGACATTCTAACATCTAACCCTAATTTGTATATGAATAACATGTTTGTAGCTTTCTATTTTTCTATCTTTGAATGCAGGCCATCCTTGGGAGGAGGCATGCAGTCATCAAAGCTTGCAAGTGCAAGGGGATCATCACAGGATGCGGAGTAGAAGTATAATTACCTGATCCCTCTCATCTTTTCTTTTCTTTTATGAGTTTTGGGTATGTTTGGGGTAGTTAGATAAGTAGTTGAATTTTATATGGTTAATTGATCTGCCTACATTCTGAACCCTAGTGTATTCATAGGGGGGATTTTCTCGCTATCAGAACTAGCGACCATATTGGGGAAGCCTCTAGGGTTTTAGGGGATTTTGGGTGTCTGATTGGTTTTTCTACCTTTCGAGTTTTTGTGAGTCTTCTTAGTCTTTTAAGGGATTCTGGTCACCTTTTGGTGCCATACTAGTTCTCCCTACCCTATCAGTTTTTTTGTCTTATTTATTTATTGAGGAAATACATAGGTGTATGCACCCTATAGTGGGTCATCCCGCGTACATACTCTCCTTGTCTAGTAAACAACCCACGTACATACGCTCCCTGTCTAGTAAACGACCTGTGTACATACGCAGGTTGCTAAAGCACCAGTAGTGTACCTGGTTCAAGAAATTGTTTTTGAAAAAGAGGCATCCAACCTCTTTATTGATTGAGGTTTATACTTATCAGGGTTTCTTAACAGAGTTCAGAGTCTCTTCTTTTATGGTCATAGTTTGGGTTAGATTTCAGTTCGCTTGTCTTTTTGAAGTTTCTTGTTTTTACTTCTGAAAGGGTTTTAAGCGAGTCTTTGAATTTTTGATTGGTCTGTTTGGTGTCTTTAGTGATTCCCTGCAATCTGCAGTGGGCCAAAGGTATTTTTCAGTCTTTCCTTGTAGTTCTTTTCCCCCCTTTCATTTTCTTTGAAAAAAGAGAAAAAATATTTATTTCAATTTTTTCCTATTTGAAGCATTTAAAAAAAAAAGAAAAAGATTTGTCATTCTTAGTTTAGTAAAGTAGTTGGAGTTAGTTATTTTACTTGATAGGAAAAATAGTTAATTTTTAAAGTTCTTTACTAATTTTTTGAAACTTAAGTAGCTCGTAGTCGAGCGAAATTTTGTTTTAGGTCTTCTTTTTAAATATTTTGAAAAAGTTAGTTATGAAAAAGTTGTTTACAAAGAGTTAGTTGTAAATCTTTACTTTTGACTAGAAGCAATTTTGCTTTCAGAGTTTCGTCTTTTTCTCCTCTTTTCATCTCTCATAAACACCACTAGTTGCATTGCCATATCCTTTGAGTTAAACAAGCCATTAAAAGTAACTCTAAATCTAAAATTAATTAGACTTTATGTTTGTAGGGCCAACCAACTAGTTTAGGGTTAGGGCCTTGAATTAGGTTGGAGAGGAAACTCTTCAAGGATTTTAAACAAACATCGGAGTCAGAGCTAGGGAGTGATAAAGTCCAGTGACGTGAAATTTATTCAAGACCCCCCCTCTAACACAGGGTCTAAACATGAGGTCGCGTGAGGAAAGGCTGCGGAGATAACCCCTCCAAAGCTGGACTAAACATAGTGGGGAACACATATTGAGGATCTGTCGTGGGAATATTATCGCTCACATTTGCCTACAAAGTTGCATGGACCTCAAATCCGTTTGATATCCTCTGTTGTCTTATGGACCACTTGATTTTGATACCCTCAGTAGGTTTTAGACTTGTTATCCTGCTCATTTTGGTCCACTCGACTATACCCGCCTGGTGATTGTTTGCAAGATGGAAACTTAGTTTCGTTTATTCTAGGGACTTACACAAGTGACTACTGGGGCATACCGTGGTACCTAGAGCATACGTTGGGTCACACTTTGCAAATTATACCCAGAGGGTGCTTCTGTGTTCGAGTTTCACTTGCACCGGTAAGTTGCTGTAGTGTTGGTTGGCCTAACTATTCTTCCAACTAGATAGTGGTTTGCTTGGTTTATCTTATAGGAATTTTTCTAGTGTGTGCTTGGTTTTAAATGCTAGTTAAATCCTTACTATGTCGTTGATCTTTTCACAAAGTGGAAGAGAAAGATCTCTTTCAGTCGTGAAGGCTTCAGGGCCTGCCCCTGGTTACATTAGATCCACCACTTCCACTGTTACGGCGAAGACTTAACCAACAAGGGTCATTCGAAGTGACCAGACCACAGGAAACTATGCCCGAGCTAGCTTCGAGAGGAGATGAATTGAATCCATAGGAGCCTACTGTTTCTGACCTTGGAGCGGAAGTTCTCGGGCCATCCAACCCTCTGATCACTGACTTGTCGGTGCCAATCTTGGTACAAGTTTTCCCTCCGAGGGTAACACCTTATGAGCGTCAGATAATCTTACAAGCAGCTATGGAAGCAAATACTGCTACTTCATCTGGGAGTCCTCATACTCTTGTTTAGACTACTACCACAGGGGGTATTTTGCCTCCTAACCCACCTTTGTCGATTTGGACCACAGTGGTCTCGACCCCTTCTACCTCGGGCAGTGGTATGATACCGTCATCGACGACAACCACTGCTCCGTTTACATAGAGTATGACAAGCCCTCCATTTTCATATGGGATGCTCGGCTTCGATTCGAACTCTTTGCTTACCTACTCCACACTACAGACCATGGGTCTAGGTGTAGGGAGCTCAAACGCTCCCATGCAAGGGTCTACTAGGGTCACTTCAATCCCTTTCAATGTTATCATTTACGGTGGGGGTCATATACCTCCTCTATCCCCTTCTCTCGGTGGTGCTTTCCAGCAACCCATCGGGCCAAATGCTAACTACATGATTTTTGGAGAAGTCATTTTAGGACCTTCATCTTACACTATGCTGGTGGGATCCATGTCGTTCTCTTTGTTTGACGCATTTTGTATTAAATATTTTTCTTCGGTTGTCTTCTCGGTCAGGGGAAACCCTGGTTTTGGACAAAAAAATCCTGTGCAAGGTATTATTTCTACACAAGGGGAAAGTACAAGAGTTTTCTCCTCACAAGGACTTTGGAATCCTTGGCAGGGATCAGTTCCCTCACAAGGGATGTCGGTCGGGGGAAACCCCTTCCATGGTCAATGGAACCCCGGGCAAGGCTCGGTACCTATGCCCATCGGATCGGCTGGGGGCATCCCCTTCCAAAATATTTGGAACACAACGCAGGGAAAAATCCCCGCCCAACCCACATCATCCAATTATGGGAATTAGCTGATGATATCCCCATAAAAGAAGTTTCCATACGTTGGTCAAGGCCACAGTGTCTACCAAAACCCTGGCCAGAAACCCAAATTTTCCTGGAAACTTGGTGCTAATCAAACTCCAGGCCCCCTTTTTCCTGTACATAGTACCCAACCCAAACTACCATTTTTGGAAATGTTACACCTACCATACTTGTCAAGTTTTCTTAATGACCCAATTTTTCATGATCCGCGTTGGCCCCCCATGCCAACTAAGTTTCCCTCAGATATTCCAAATTCGAAGGAAAGTCCGGCGAAGACTCGGGTGATCATGTGACAACTTTCCAATTGTGTTTCTCATCAAAATCGTTGTGAGACGACTCCATACAACTGTGTTTGTTTCAACGCACTCTTATTTGGGGTGCCACAAAATGGTACATTGAGCTTGACCGCTCAAGGTATTCTTACGTTAGTGACTTGGCGATGGTCTTCCTAAACCATTTCCAACTATCCGTGAGATACGATGTCGACACCGAGTTGCTGGCCAACTTTGAGCAGACTAAGGCCAATCATATCTCAAATCACATTCGAGAATGGCGACGGAGGAAGAGCTTGATTAAGGTACGGGTCCGACCGACTTTCCTACTACAGTGGTTCCTGAAGTCTTTGGTACTATTTTTATCCAAGGGTTTTGCAACTTCGGGAGTGTTTTCAGAGGAGGATGCGATAATGGGAGTGCAACAGCTCGAAATGATTTACTCTCAATCTGGCTTACTCTATGAGATATTACTAGATGCACCACGGTCCATCCTCAGAAGGCCAGAAAAAAGTATGGATCACATGTCGATGGTATAGTTGGTTCAACACAAGGAAATTCCATTGATGTTTTTTCAAATCAATTGCAACAATTGTCAATACAACAGACAACGGCCAACCAAACCTCTAGTTTGAATGTTCCCCCTAACCAAACATCGGGTGTACACGGTGTCCAGTCGACGAACCCGAAGGCCAACTAGTAGCCTGAAGGAAAGAAAAAACAATGAAATAAGAAGGGTAAAGGGGATAAAAAGGCTAATAACAATGGTGGCAGGAGCAACAAAGAGAAGAGAAATTCGAAGTATCCATGTAACCTTTGCACAGAGGACCATCTGACTCACCTGTGCCCTTGACTTGTGGAGGCCCAAAATATATTAGTGAAACAACAACCTATTGTGGTGACGAACCCATTCCCACATGGAAAAATCATGGCTCAATACTCAACATTTTCGAGCGTGGATGGGGGTAGTCAGGGACCCCCCGCATCTTCTGATAATACCTTGGCCACGAATGTTTATATGGTAAAAGGTAGCGTTCATATAGATACCAGGACCCAAGATTACATAATGCTAGAATCTATCAAGAAGGGTAAAGAATCCACAAACCCACCAGTTCCTCTCCATATTGAGAAGATGATGTGAGAAACAGTGACGCATCCCCAAAGGTGTGCTCAAAAAATATTCTCATAATATGAATGCGAGGGCTACCCATAACTACGCAGTGGTGGAAGATTTGGCACAAACCTCTTGTGCGATGTCTGCTTTGGAGGTCCTCCAGAGCTTCCCTTCACAAAGAAAGGCTATGTTATCCATCTTGGGATCTGTAGAGACTTGTAATTTGGGAGAGATCATTCTTGATCCAACTGACTTGAAACCTCGTCTCCCTTACCACGTTCTGTTTCAGATAGTAGTGGCTTACACCATGAAACATTTTACTTGGAATATATTCCATATGATAGTTGATGAGGGTGCCTCGACTTACGTGATGTCATTGGCATGTTGGAAGGCCATTGGCCAACCCATTTTGTCTTTGTCGCCTACTTTGCTTACTTCTTTTGATGACCGTTCATTCAGAACACAAAGAATCATTCTTTCTTTCCCCGTGCAATTAGGAGGGAATACCATGTGTGTCGAATTTGAAGTGGTCGATGCACCTCTCGACTACAACCTTTTGTTAGGAAGGATTTGGACCTATGCAATGCATGCAGTGGTTGCCACATTTTTTTGGGTCTTGTTGTTTCCACATGAGGGTCGAATCGTGACCATTAACCAATTGTCCTTCTCCCATCCTGACCCTTCATCCGGGGAATCCACGGCCCCAATGATTGACAACCCTCAGTCTAGCACCGTCAACGTAGGGGTTGGTTTTTTTCCATCATTGATGGGTACTTTCGATTACCCACCTACTTCTAGCGATGTCAAGTTTATATTGGCTACCCCCGGCCAACTTAGGGCTGAAATCTTGAAATTTCATCATTCTGAATGACTTTCTTTCATGATCTGTGGACTCTTCCTTCCCCATCGGCCTTGATGGAAGGAACAGGGAATTCTGGCATGGTCATGCCCTTGTCCATGACAGAAGCTGCATACAACATTTTCCAACAAGATTTGGACAACCTCGATCTGACTCCCACACATGAGTTAGATCCAGTTCTTGAGCCTGTTTGGGATCAAGTTTCCCTTGACACAAAAAATTCTTTAGACTTGGTATTTCCCTCAAATGAGGTGATTCTTGAGGCATTGACTAGTATAGACAGACTTTGGCATGATCTCCATCATAGATATTATTTCCTCCAGGAGTTAAGAAGAATAGAGGTAGGTGAATTTGTGTTAACTATGACTGGAGATAGGTCTTGTCATATTAATCCTTTGGCTATGCGCATAGTTTATGCCAAGGTTAATATGGAGAGCATCACTTAAATGATCCCTATAGATATCTCTAGAACCCTCGGTGTCGTGGAGAATGTTTTCGTCAGAGAGGATTGCTCCCCCAAAGAGATTTGAATTTATACAGAGCTATTTAAGGGATTTTGCAACGTTTTTGCCTGTTCTTATGGGGAAATTCCAGGCATTGACCCAAGAATCGTTGAACAAGAGATAACAACTTATCCTGATGCCAAGTCAGTCCAATAGAATCTTTGTCCAATAAATCCCTGAAAAGAGGGAGCAATAAAGGTTGAAGTAGAGAAATTTCTTAAGGTTGGTTTTATCTACCCCGTATAGTTGAAGGAATGGGTGTCAAATCCTGTTTTGGTTAACAAAAAATAGGGTACGATTCATGTGTGCATGGAATTTCGTGACTTGAACAAGCCCTGTGCGAAAAATAATTTTCCCACCCCATTCATCGATCAGATCGTCGAAGAATGCGCAGGCTGTGAGGTATTTTCATTCATGGATGGTTTTTTGGGATATAACCAGATTCAAATCAAACTTGAAGAACAACATAAAACAAATTTTATTTGTCCTTGGGGCACATTTTCTTATCATAATATTCCTTTTGGCCTGAAGAATGTTGGCACCACTTTTCAATGGGCCATGTATTCTTCTTTACACGACCTTAGACATATATAGTGGAGTCTTATCTTTATGATCTAGCATATTTCTCTCGCAAGATATCTGATCATCCCACACACCTTCAACTAATCTTCGAACAATGTCACTACTATCAAATTCGCTTGAATCCTAACAAATGTAGTTTTTGCATGACGTCGGGTCATCTCTTAGGTTTCATATTTTTGACAACAGGGATCATGGTCAGTCCTCTTAAGGTTAAGGTGATAGTTCAGTTGCCTCCCCCTTGCAGAATACCCCAGCTTTAGAGCTTACAGGGGAAAGTGAACTTTCTTCGGTGTTTTGTCACAAACTACGATGAGATCACTAAAGGGTTCATCCATTTATTGAAAAAGGGAGTCCCTTTCTATTAGGACGAAGTCGCTCAGCTCTCTTTCTAAGCATTGAAACACACCCTTATGTCTGCCCCTTTGCTCTGGCCTCCCGATTATAAAAAAATATTTCTTGTTGTACTTAGCTGCTGCAGAGTCAACCATCAACATGGTATTGGTTCAATAGGATGATGTTCTTGAGGAGCACGTTATTTATTACCTGATCCAAGGCATGGTTGGACCGAAACTCAACTATTCCCATCTTGAGAAACTTGCATTGGCAACAGTGCATGTTGTCCAGTGTTTCCTTTGTTATATTCTACTTCGCAAGATCACCATCACTATCATTGTGAATCCCTTTCAATATGTGTTGACACGATGGGTCATTGGAGGAAATATCAGCAGATGGATTGTAATCCTCCAAGAATTTGACTTGGATTTTGTTTCCACGAACTCCAAGAAGTCATTGGTATTTGTGAAACTTATTTCAAAACTTTCGGTCGAATCAAGTGATGTTACACCTGAAGAATCTCCTATTAAAGGAGATATTTTTCTGATCGCATCTTCGGACCCCTGGTATGGAGATATACTAGTCTATATCCATACTTTGAAGTTCCCTGCCTCTGCTTCCCGCGACGAGCGTTGACTAATTCACCATCAGGCAAAAAACTATCTCATACTCGATGGCACTTTGCATTGTTGAGGCATATATTTCATTCTTCGTCGGTGCCTTATACACGAGGAAGCATAACACATTCTTAAAAACTTCCACACTAGAGCATGTGGTGGTCATTTTTTTGGGTTGGAAACAACCCAAAAGATACTATGAGTTGGTTACTTTTGGCCTACGTTAATCAAGGATTGCATTGAGTCGGTCAAGAAGTACCACCTGTGTCAGATCTTCTCTAAGAAGATGAGGGCATATCTTTCTCCCATGTTTCCCATCATCTTTGTTGGTCCCTTCACTAAGTGGGGGATTGATTTTACTACATGTCACCTGGCTTCAACCAGGGGGAATCGTTATATCATCATAGTGGTAGACTACTTCATAAAGTGGTTCGAGGCTATTCCAACGTTTAAAAATGGTGGAGAAACAACAACTCTCTTCATTTTTAACCACATAATAGCAAGGTTCGACATCCCAAAGGATATTTTCATTGACCATGGAAGTCACTTATATAACAAAATGATGTCTGAGTTAACATCAAATCTTGGGTTGAGGAAAGAACATTCATCACCCTACTACCCACAAGAGAATGGTTAGGTGGAAGCTGTGAATAAGTCCCTTAAGACTATTCTTTAGTGAAGGATCAATTCTTCCAAGTCAAATTGGAATTTGATGTTGTAATCGACATTATGGGCCTACCAAACGTCTGTAAAGATTTCCACTGGTTTCTCATATTTTCAACTCATATATGGGATGGAAGCAATCTTGCCTATTGAGTGCCATATCCCGTCTTTAAACTTGGTAGTAGGATTATTTCCAGACACATCACATACCAGGGGAATCCACGGTCCTGATGATTGACAACCCTCAGCCCAACACCGTTAAGGTAGGGGTTGGTTTGTTTCCATCATTGATGGGTACTTTCGATTACCCACCTACTTATGGCGATGTCAAGTATATATTGTCTACCCCCGACCAACCTAGGGATGAGATCTTGAAATGTCATCATTCTGAATGGCTTGCTTTCATGATCCATGGAATCTTCCTTCCCCATCGGCCTCAATGGAAGGAACGGGGCATTCTGGCATGGTCATGTCCTCGTCCACGACAGAAGTTGCATACAACATTGTCCAACAAGATTTGGATGACCTCTATCTGACTCCCACACATGAGTTAGATCCAGTTCTCGACCTTGTTTGGGATCAAGTTTCCATTGCCACTACAGATTCTTTAGACCTGGTATTTCCCTCAAATGAGGCGATTCTTGAGGCATTGACTGGTTCAGACAGACTTTGGCATGATATCCTTCACAAATCTTATTTCCTCCAGGAGTTAAGAAGAATAGAGGCAGGTGAATTTGTGTTAACTATGACTGGAGATAGGTCTTGTCCTATTAATCCTTTGTCTATGCGCACAGTTTACGCCGAGGGTAATTTGGAGAGAATAACTTAAAAGATCCTTATAGATATCTCCAAAACCCCTAATTTCATGGAGAATGTTTTAGTAAGAGAGGATTTCTCCCCCTAAGAGATTCAAATTTATACAGAGCTATTTAAGTAATTTTGCGACGTTTTTTCCTGGTCGTATGAGGAAATGCCAAGCATTGACCCAAGAATAGTCGAACAAGAGATAAAAAATTATCCTGATGCCAATTCGATCTGACATAAGCTTTTTCTGATAAATCCTTGGAAAGAGTAAGCAATAAAGGATGAAGTAGAGAAATTGCTTAAGGTCGATTTTATCTACCCCGTGCAATTGACGGAATGGGTGTCAAATCCTATTTCGGTTAACAAAAAATAGGGTACGATTTGCATGTGCATGGAATTCCATGACTTGAACAAGGCCTATTCGAAAGATAATTTTCCCACCCCATTCATCGATCATATCGTCAAAGAATGCGCAGGCTGTGAGGTCTTTTCATTCATGGATGGTTTTTTGGGATATAACCAGATTTAGATCAAACCTGAAGAACAACATAAAACAAATTTTATTTGTCCTTGGGGAACATTTTCTTATCGTAAGATTCCTTTTGGCCCGAAGAATGTTGGCGCCACTTTTAAGTGGGCCATGTATTCTACTTTACACAACCTTAGACATATAGTGCAGGCTTATCTTGATGATCTAGCATCATGTTCTTGCAAGATATCTGATCATCCCACACACCTTCGACTAATCTTCGAACAATGTCAATACTATCGAATTCACTTGAATCCTAACAAATGTAGTTTTTGCGTGATGTCGAGTCATATCTTAGGTTTCATAGTTTTGACAACAGGGATCATGGTCGATCCTCTTAAGGTTAAGGTGATAGTTCAGTTTCCTCCCTCGTGCGCAATACCCCAGCTTTAGAGCTTACAGGGGAAAATAAACTTTCTTCAACATTTTGTCACAAACTACGCCGAGATCACTAAAGTGTTCATCTGTTTATTGAAAAAAGGAGTCCCTTTATATTGGGATGAAGTCACTCATCTCTCTTTCGAAGCATTGAAACACACCCTTATGTATGCCCCTTTTCTCTGGCATCCCGATTATAAAAAATATTTCTTGTTATACTTAGATGCTGCAGAGTCAACCATTAGCATGGTCTTGGTTCAAGAGGATGATCTTTTCGAGGAACACGTTATTTATTACCTGATCCAAGGCATGGTTGGATCGAAACTCAACTATTCCCATCTTGAGAAACTTGCATTGGCAGCAGTGCATGTTGTCCAGTGTTTCCTTCATTATATTCTACTTCGCAAGACCACCATCACTATCGTTGTGAATCCCTTTCAATATGTGTTGACACGATGGGTCATTGGAGGAAAAATCAGCAGATGGTTTGTAATCCTCCAGGAATTTGACTTGGATTTTTTTTCCACGAAATCCAAAAAGTCGTTGGTCTTTGCGGAACTTATTTCAGAACTTTCGGTCGAATCAAGTGATGTTACACCCGAATAATCTCCTATTAAAGGATATATTTTTCTGATTGCATCTTCAGACCCCTAGTATGAAGATATACTATTCTATCTCCATAATTTGAAGTTCCCTACCTCTGCTTCCCGCGACGAGCATTGACGAATTCACCATCAGACACAAAACTATCTCATACTCGATGGAACTTTGTATTGTTGAGGCGTATATTTCATTCTTCATTGGTGCCTTATACATGAGGAAGCATAACTCATTCTTAACGACTTCCACACTAGAGCATGTGGTGGTCATTTGTCTGGGTTGGAAACAACCCAAAAGATACTACGAGTTGGTTACTTTTGGCCTATGTTAATCAAGGATTGTGTTGAGTCGGTCAAGAAGTGCCACCTGTGTTAGATCTTCTTTCAAAAGATGAGGGCACATCCTACTCCCATGTTTCCCGTCATTGTTGTTGGTCCATTCACTAAGTGGGGGATTGATATTACTACATGTCACCCGACTTCAACCAGGGGGTATCGTTATATCATCGTAGTGGTAGACTACTTCACAAAGTGGGTCGAGGCTATGCCAATGTTTAAAAATGATGGAGAAACAACAACTCTCTTCATTTTTAATCACATAATAGTAAGGTTCGGCATCCCAAAGGAGATTGTCACTGACCATGGCAGTCACTTCCAGAAAAAAATGATGTACGAGTTAACATCAACGCTTGGGTTGAGGAAAGAACATTCATCACCTTAATACCCATAAGATAATGGTCAGGTGGAAGCTGTGAATAAGTCCCTTAAGACTATTCTTTAGTGAAGGATCAATTCTTCCAAGTCAAATTGGAATTTTGATGTTGTAATCGGCATTATGGGCCTACCGAACGTCTGTAAAGACTTCCACTGGTTTCTCAGCTTTTCAACTCATATACGGGATGGAAGTAGTCTTGCCTATTGAGTTCCATATCCCATATTTAAACTTGGTAGTAGAATTATTTCCAGACACATCACATACACATACACATGAGTAAAAAAGAAGCACACACATACTCGATGAGGAATGCCATGACGCAGCCTTGACCAATGAGGCTCACAAGAAACGAGTCAAATGTCAATATAAATGGTATGTTCATCCTTAGATTTTCTTCTAAGGTGATGTTGTCCTAGTCTATGACCAAGACAAGGATCCCCTGGGGGTAGGAAAGTTCAAACCCATGTGGTTCAGACTTTTCATTGTGAAAGAGGTCTTAAAGAATGGTGCTTATCGTCTGGTTTAATTTCAGGGAAATTCCTTGGCGGAGCCTAGAAATGGGCTCTACCTAAATAAGTATTACTCTTATTTTGGTCACCTCGATGACTTCTTGTACATATGTATAGTTATTATACATATTTTTTGTCTTTTTTGTTTTATGGACACATCATTATTTATGTCATATTTTTCACTGTGGAATATGTCAAGTGAATCAGAGGTGTTCGTTGGGTTCATGGACGGTTCTAGCTGACACACTCGGAGGCTTGCTTCCGCAGCTTGGGTGATTTTCACACCTGAAGGCCAGTTGCTATCTTCCAGAGGTATCTGTCTAGGTGACGCTACAAACAATGTCATAGAGTACAGTGCAGTGATAGAGTTGCTTTGTGACGCTTTGTCACATGGCATCTCTCACCTCCGAGTCTACTTAGATGCTCAAATGGTCGTGTCCCAATTAAATGGAGTTTACCGTGTTTATGATCCTACTTCACACTGACGTTTCCTTAGGGTACGTCTCTTAGAACGTTACTTTGATTACATTACGTAAATCCATGTTCCTAGGAGATTAAATAAAATGATAGATACTCTAGCTAATCAAGTATTAGATTAGCATGTTGCACACACATAAAAAGAAGCACACACNACTTCACACTGACGTTTCCTTAGGGTACGTCTCTTAGAACGTTACTTTGATTACATTACGTAAATCCATGTTCCTAGGAGATTAAATAAAATGATAGATACTCTAGCTAATCAAGTATTAGATTAGCATGTTGCACACACATACACATGTACATACATTTGTAAAAAAATGTGATCCATAA
>SNQJ01S0093563.1:18239-34489 GCA_010110895.2 Picea sitchensis
TTTAAGTTATTCTCTCCAAATTACCCTCGGCGTAAACTGTGCGCATAGACAAAGGATTAATAGGACAAGACCTATCTCCAGTCATAGTTAACACAAATTCACCTGCCTCTATTCTTCTTAACTCCTGGAGGAAATAAGATTTGTGATGGATATCATGCCAAAGTCTGTCTAAACCAGTCAATGCCTCAAGAATCGACTCATTTGAGGGAAATACCAAGTCTAAAGAATCTGTAGTGGCAATGGAAACTTAATCCCAAACAAGATCGAGAACTGGATCTAACTCATGTGTGGGAGTCAGATCGAGGTCATCCAAATCTTGTTGGACAATGTTGTATGCAACTTCTGTCGTGGACGAGGACATGACCATGCTAGAATGCCCCGTTCCTTCCATTGAGGCCGATGGGGAAGGAAGATTCCATGGATCATGAAAGCAAGCCATTCAGAATGATGACATTTCAAGATCTCATCCCTAGGTTGGTCGGGGGTAGACAATATATACTTGACATCGCCATAAGTAGGTGGGTAATCGAAAGTACCCATCAATGATGGAAACAAACCAACCCCTACCTTAACGGTGTTGGGCTGAGGGTTGTCAATCATCAGGACCGTGGATTCCCCTGGTATGTGATGTGTCTGGAAATAATCCTACTACCAAGTTTAAAGACGGGATATGGCACTCAATAGGCAAGACTGCTTCCATCCCATATATGAGTTGAAAAGATGAGAAACCAGTGGAAATATTTACAGACGTTTGGTAGGCCCATAATGTCGATTACAACATCAAATTCCAATTTGACTTGGAAGAATTGATCCTTCACTAAAGAATAGTCTTAAGGGACTTATTCACAGCTTCCACCTAACCATTCTCTTGTGGGTAGTAGGGTGATGAATGTTCTTTCCTCAACCCAAGATTTGATGTTAACTCAGACATCATTTTGTTATATAAGTGACTTCCATGGTCAATGAAAATATCCTTTGGGATGTCGAACCTTGCTATTATGTGGTTAAAAATGAAGAGAGTTGTTGTTTCTCCACCATTTTTAAACGTTGGAATAGCCTCGAACCACTTTATGAAGTAGTCTACCACTATGATGATATAACGATTCCCCCTGGTTGAAGCCAGGTGACATGTAGTAAAATCAATCCCCCACTTAGTGAAGGGACCAACAAAGATGATGGGAAACATGGGAGAAAGATATGCCCTCATCTTCTTAGAGAAGATCTGACACAGGTGGTACTTCTTGACCGACTCAATGCAATCCTTGATTAACGTAGGCCAAAAGTAACCAACTCATAGTATCTTTTGGGTTGTTTCCAACCCAAAAAAATGACCACCACATGCTCTAGTGTGGAAGTTTTTAAGAATGTGTTATGCTTCCTCGTGTATAAGGCACCGACGAAGAATGAAATATATGCCTCAACAATGCAAAGTGCCATCGAGTATGAGATAGTTTTTTGCCTGATGGTGAATTAGTCAACGCTCGTCGCGGGAAGCAGAGGCAGGGAACTTCAAAGTATGGATATAGACTAGTATATCTCCATACCAGGGGTCCGAAGATGCGATCAGAAAAATATCTCCTTTAATAGGAGATTCTTCAGGTGTAACATCACTTGATTCGACCGAAAGTTTTGAAATAAGTTTCACAAATACCAATGACTTCTTGGAGTTCGTGGAAACAAAATCCAAGTCAAATTCTTGGAGGATTACAATCCATCTGCTGATATTTCCTCCAATGACCCATCGTGTCAACACATATTGAAAGGGATTCACAATGATAGTGATGGTGATCTTGCGAAGTAGAATATAACAAAGGAAACACTGGACAACATGCACTGTTGCCAATGCAAGTTTCTCAAGATGGGAATAGTTGAGTTTCGGTCCAACCATGCCTTGGATCAGGTAATAAATAACGTGCTCCTCAAGAACATCATCCTATTGAACCAATACCATGTTGATGGTTGACTCTGCAGCAGCTAAGTACAACAAGAAATATTTTTTTATAATCGGGAGGCCAGAGCAAAGGGGCAGACATAAGGGTGTGTTTCAATGCTTAGAAAGAGAGCTGAGCGACTTCGTCCTAATAGAAAGGGACTCCCTTTTTCAATAAATGGATGAACCCTTTAGTGATCTCATCGTAGTTTGTGACAAAACACCGAAGAAAGTTCACTTTCCCCTGTAAGCTCTAAAGCTGGGGTATTCTGCAAGGGGGAGGCAACTGAACTATCACCTTAACCTTAAGAGGACTGACCATGATCCCTGTTGTCAAAAATATGAAACCTAAGAGATGACCCGACGTCATGCAAAAACTACATTTGTTAGGATTCAAGCGAATTTGATAGTAGTGACATTGTTCGAAGATTAGTTGAAGGTGTGTGGGATGATCAGATATCTTGCGAGAGAAATATGCTAGATCATAAAGATAAGACTCCACTATATATGTCTAAGGTCGTGTAAAGAAGAATACATGGCCCATTGAAAAGTGGTGCCAACATTCTTCAGGCCAAAAGGAATATTATGATAAGAAAATGTGCCCCAAGGACAAATAAAATTTGTTTTATGTTGTTCTTCAAGTTTGATTTGAATCTGGTTATATCCCAAAAAACCATCCATGAATGAAAATACCTCACAGCCTGCGCATTCTTCGACGATCTGATCGATGAATGGGGTGGGAAAATTATTTTTCGCACAGGGCTTGTTCAAGTCACGAAATTCCATGCACACATGAATCGTACCCTATTTTTTGTTAACCAAAACAGGATTTGACACCCATTCCTTCAACTATACGGGGTAGATAAAACCAACCTTAAGAAATTTCTCTACTTCAACCTTTATTGCTCCCTCTTTTCAGGGATTTATTGGACAAAGATTCTATTGGACTGACTTGGCATCAGGATAAGTTGTTATCTCTTGTTCAACGATTCTTGGGTCAATGCCTGGAATTTCCCCATAAGAACAGGCAAAAACGTTGCAAAATCCCTTAAATAGCTCTGTATAAATTCAAATCTCTTTGGGGGAGCAATCCTCTCTGACGAAAACATTCTCCACGACACCGAGGGTTCTAGAGATATCTATAGGGATCATTTAAGTGATGCTCTCCATATTAACCTTGGCATAAACTATGCGCATAGCCAAAGGATTAATATGACAAGACCTATCTCCAGTCATAGTTAACACAAATTCACCTACCTCTATTCTTCTTAACTCCTGGAGGAAATAATATCTATGATGGAGATCATGCCAAAGTCTGTCTATACTAGTCAATGCCTCAAGAATCACCTCATTTGAGGGAAATACCAAGTCTAAAGAATTTTTTGTGTCAAGGGAAACTTGATCCCAAACAGGCTCAAGAACTGGATCTAACTCATGTGTGGGAGTCAGATCGAGGTTGTCCAAATCTTGTTGGAAAATGTTGTATGCAGCTTCTGTCATGGACAAGGGCATGACCATGCCAGAATTCCCTGTTCCTTCCATCAAGGCCGATGGGGAAGGAAGAGTCCACAGATCATGAAAGAAAGTCATTCAGAATGATGAAATTTCAAGATTTCAGCCCTAAGTTGGCCGGGGGTAGCCAATATAAACTTGACATCGCTAGAAGTAGGTGGGTAATCGAAAGTACCCATCAATGATGGAAAAAAACCAACCCCTACGTTGACGGTGCTAGACTGAGGGTTGTCAATCATTGGGGCCGTGGATTCCCCGGATGAAGGGTCAGGATGGGAGAAGGACAATTGGTTAATGGTCACGATTCGACCCTCATGTGGAAACAACAAGACCCAAAAAAATGTGGCAACCACTGCATGCATTGCATAGGTCCAAATCCTTCCTAACAAAAGGTTGTAGTCGAGAGGTGCATCGACCACTTCAAATTCGACACACATGGTATTCCCTCCTAATTGCACGGGGAAAGAAAGAATGATTCTTTGTGTTCTGAATGAACGGTCATCAAAAGAAGTAAGCAAAGTAGGCGACAAAGACAAAATGGGTTGGCCAATGGCCTTCCAACATGCCAATGACATCACGTAAGTCGAGGCACCCTCATCAACTATCATATGGAATATATTCCAAGTAAAATGTTTCATGGTGTAAGCCACTACTATCTGAAACAGAACGTGGTAAGGGAGACGAGGTTTCAAGTCAGTTGGATCAAGAATGATCTCTCCCAAATTACAAGTCTCTACAGATCCCAAGATGGATAACATAGCCTTTCTTTGTGAAGGGAAGCTCTGGAGGACCTCCAAAGCAGACATCGCACAAGAGGTTTGTGCCAAATCTTCCACCACTGCGTAGTTATGGGTAGCCCTCGCATTCATATTATGAGAATATTTTTTGAGCACACCTTTGGGGATGCGTCACTGTTTCTCACATCATCTTCTCAATATGGAGAGGAACTGGTGGGTTTGTGGATTCTTTACCCTTCTTGATAGATTCTAGCATTATGTAATCTTGGGTCCTGGTATCTATATGAACGCTACCTTTTACCATATAAACATTCGTGGCCAAGGTATTATCAGAAGATGCGGGGGGTCCCTGACTACCCCCATCCACGCTCGAAAATGTTGAGTATTGAGCCATGATTTTTCCATGTGGGAATGGGTTCGTCACCACAATAGGTTGTTGTTTCACTAATATATTTTGGGCCTCCACAAGTCAAGGGCACAGGTGAGTCAGATGGTCCTCTGTGCAAAGGTTACATGGATACTTCGAATTTCTCTTCTCTTTGTTGCTCCTGCCACCATTGTTATTAGCCTTTTTATCCCCTTTACCCTTCTTATTTCATTGTTTTTTCTTTCCTTCAGGCTACTAGTTGGCCTTCGGGTTCGTCGACTGGACACCGTGTACACCCGATGTTTGGTTAGGGGGAACATTCAAACTAGAGGTTTGGTTGGCCGTTGTCTGTTGTATTGACAATTGTTGCAATTGATTTGAAAAAACATCAATGGAATTTCCTTGTGTTGAACCAACTATACCATCGACATGTGATCCATACTTTTTTCTGGCCTTCTGAGGATGGACCGTGGTGCATCTAGTAATATCTCATAGAGTAAGCCAGATTGAGAGTAAATCATTTCGAGCTGTTGCACTCCCATTATCGCATCCTCCTCTGAAAACACTCCCGAAGTTGCAAAACCCTTGGATAAAAATAGTACCAAAGACTTCAGGAACCACTGTAGTAGGAAAGTCGGTCGGACCCGTACCTTAATCAAGCTCTTCCTCCGTCGCCATTCTCGAATGTGATTTGAGATATGATTGGCCTTAGTCTGCTCAAAGTTGGCCAGCAACTCGGTGTCGACATCGTATCTCACGGATAGTTGGAAATGGTTTAGGAAGACCATCGCCAAGTCACTAACGTAAGAATACCTTGAGCGGTCAAGCTCAATGTACCATTTTGTGGCACCCCAAATAAGAGTGCGTTGAAACAAACACAGTTGTATGGAGTCGTCTCACAACGATTTTGATGAGAAACACAATTGGAAAGTTGTCACATGATCACCCGAGTCTTCGCCGGACTTTCCTTCGAATTTGGAATATCTGAGGGAAACTTAGTTGGCATGGGGGGCCAACGCGGATCATGAAAAATTGGGTCATTAAGAAAACTTGACAAGTATGGTAGGTGTAACATTTCCAAAAATGGTAGTTTGGGTTGGGTACTATGTACAGGAAAAAGGGGGCCTGGAGTTTGATTAGCACCAAGTTTCCAGGAAAATTTGGGTTTCTGGCCAGGGTTTTGGTAGACACTGTGGCCTTGACCAACGTATGGAAACTTCTTTTATGGGGATATCATCAGCTAATTCCCATAATTGGATGATGTGGGTTGGGCGGGGATTTTTCCCTGCGTTGTGTTCCAAATATTTTGGAAGGGGATGCCCCCAGCCGATCCGATGGGCATAGGTACCGAGCCTTGCCCGGGGTTCCATTGACCATGGAAGGGGTTTCCCCCGACCGACATCCCTTGTGAGGGAACTGATCCCTGCCAAGGATTCCAAAGTCCTTGTGAGGAGAAAACTCTTGTACTTTCCCCTTGTGTAGAAATAATACCTTGCACAGGATTTTTTTGTCCAAAACCAGGGTTTCCCCTGACCGAGAAGACAACCGAAGAAAAATATTTAATACAAAATGCGTCAAACAAAGAGAACGACATGGATCCCACCAGCATAGTGTAAGATGAAGGTCCTAAAATGACTTCTCCAAAAATCATGTAGTTAGCATTTGGCCCGATGGGTTGCTGGAAAGCACCACCGAGAGAAGGGGATAGAGGAGGTATATGACCCCCACCGTAAATGATAACATTGAAAGGGATTGAAGTGACCCTAGTAGACCCTTGCATGGGAGCGTTTGAGCTCCCTACACCTAGACCCATGGTCTGTAGTGTGGAGTAGGTAAGCAAAGAGTTCGAATCGAAGCCGAGCATCCCATATGAAAATGGAGGGCTTGTCATACTCTATGTAAACGGAGCAGTGGTTGTCGTCGATGACGGTATCATACCACTGCCCGAGGTAGAAGGGGTCGAGACCACTGTGGTCCAAATCGACAAAGGTGGGTTAGGAGGCAAAATACCCCCTGTGGTAGTAGTCTAAACAAGAGTATGAGGACTCCCAGATGAAGTAGCAGTATTTGCTTCCATAGCTGCTTGTAAGATTATCTGACGCTCATAAGGTGTTACCCTCGGAGGGAAAACTTGTACCAAGATTGGCACCGACAAGTCAGTGATCAGAGGGTTGGATGGCCCGAGAACTTCCGCTCCAAGGTCAGAAACAGTAGGCTCCTATGGATTCAATTCATCTCCTCTCGAAGCTAGCTCGGGCATAGTTTCCTGTGGTCTGGTCACTTCGAATGACCCTTGTTGGTTAAGTCTTCGCCGTAACAGTGGAAGTGGTGGATCTAATGTAACCAGGGGCAGGCCCTGAAGCCTTCACGACTGAAAGAGATCTTTCTCTTCCACTTTGTGAAAAGATCAACGACATAGTAAGGATTTAACTAGCATTTAAAACCAAGCACACACTAGAAAAATTCCTATAAGATAAACCAAGCAAACCACTATCTAGTTGGAAGAATAGTTAGGCCAACCAACACTACAGCAACTTACCGGTGCAAGTGAAACTCGAACACAGAAGCACCCTCTGGGTATAATTTGCAAAGTGTGACCCAACGTATGCTCTAGGTACCACGGTATGCCCCAGTAGTCACTTGTGTAAGTCCCTAGAATAAACGAAACTAAGTTTCCATCTTGCAAACAATCACCAGGCGGGTATAGTCGAGTGGACCAAAATGAGCAGGATAACAAGTCTAAAACCTACTGAGGGTATCAAAATCAAGTGGTCCATAAGACAACAGAGGATATCAAACGGATTTGAGGTCCATGCAACTTTGTAGGCAAATGTGAGCGATAATATTCCCACGACAGATCCTCAATATGTGTTCCCCACTATGTTTAGTCCAGCTTTGGAGGGGTTATCTCCGCAGCCTTTCCTCACGCGACCTCATGTTTAGACCCTGTGTTAGAGGGGGGGTCTTGAATAAATTTCACGTCACTGGACTTTATCACTCCCTAGCTCTGACTCCGATGTTTGTTTAAAATCCTTGAAGAGTTTCCTCTCCAACCTAATTCAAGGCCCTAACCCTAAACTAGTTGGTTGGCCCTACAAACATAAAGTCTAATTAATTTTAGATTTAGAGTTACTTTTAATGGCTTGTTTAACTCAAAGGATATGGCAATGCAACTAGTGGTGTTTATGAGAGATGAAAAGAGGAGAAAAAGACGAAACTCTGAAAGCAAAATTGCTTCTAGTCAAAAGTAAAGATTTACAACTAACTCTTTGTAAACAACTTTTTCATAACTAACTTTTTCAAAATATTTAAAAAGAAGACCTAAAACAAAATTTCGCTCGACTACGAGCTACTTAAGTTTCAAAAAATTAGTAAAGAACTTTAAAAATTAACTATTTTTCCTATCAAGTAAAATAACTAACTCCAACTACTTTACTAAACTAAGAATGACAAATCTTTTTCTTTTTTTTTTAAATGCTTCAAATAGGAAAAAATTGAAATAAATATTTTTTCTCTTTTTTCAAAGAAAATGAAAGGGGGGAAAAGAACTACAAGGAAAGACTGAAAAATACCTTTGGCCCACTGCAGATTGCAGGGAATCACTAAAGACACCAAACAGACCAATCAAAAATTCAAAGACTCGCTTAAAACCCTTTCAGAAGTAAAAACAAGAAACTTCAAAAAGACAAGCGAACTGAAATCTAACCCAAACTATGACCATAAAAGAAGAGACTCTGAACTCTGTTAAGAAACCCTGATAAGTATAAACCTCAATCAATAAAGAGGTTGGATGCCTCTTTTTCAAAAACAATTTCTTGAACCAGGTACACTACTGGTGCTTTAGCAACCTGCGTATGTACACAGGTCGTTTACTAGACAGGGAGCGTATGTACGTGGGTTGTTTACTAGACAAGGAGAGTATGTACGCGGGATGACCCACTATAGGGTGCATACACCTATGTATTTCCTCAATAAATAAATAAGACAAAAAAACTGATAGGGTAGGGAGAACTAGTATGGCACCAAAAGGTGACCAGAATCCCTTAAAAGACTAAGAAGACTCACAAAAACTCGAAAGGTAGAAAAACCAATCAGACACCCAAAATCCCCTAAAACCCTAGAGGCTTCCCCAATATGGTCGCYAGTTYTGATAGCGAKAAAATMCCCCCTATGAATACACTAGGGTTCAGAATGTAGGCAGATCAATTAACCATATAAAATTCAACTACTTATCTAACTACCCCAAACATACCCAAAACTCATAAAAGAAAAGMAAAGATGAGAGGGATCAGGTAATTATACTTCTACTCCGCRTCCTGTGATGATCCCCTTGCACTTGCAAGCTTTGATGACTGCATGCCTCCTCCCAAGGATGGCCTGCATTCAAAGATAGAAAAATAGAAAGCTACAAACATGTTATTCATATACAAATTAGGGTTAGATGTTAGAATGTCAAAACATAAACCATTAAAAGAATTCAATACACCATGATTTGGGACATGAAAATTACTTCTTTTATTAATAACTCAATGATTATACATTTTACAACCAAAGCCAGTTATTGCTCCATGAACCTGGTCCGGGTTCCTATTCACCAAGCTCCAAGTGCACCTTTGTATGGCTTCTCCTCTCAACCTTTTGATCTCTTCTTGGGAAGTGAATGGGTTCTGCTGGAGGAAGAAGGGATAATTAGGGAATTCTGAGACAATTCTCACAAAAGGGATGCAATTACTTGGGGCAAGGAGGGGATGTGAAACTGGAAGAGTTTCATTGTTCTTATGTCTATATGTGGAATGAGACCCCAACACCTCCTTTTATATGACAAAAGGATGGTTATTCGGTTGGGTGATGGGCTATAGGTGATGGATTAGTTGGGAAACTAACCAATAGCCCGTAATCTCAACGAATTCCATGCAACTTTTTATTTTTTGCAACTTTTTAAAGTATACATGATCTGTAGTGGTGTAGAATGCGTACGTACACAAGATGTAGTGGTGAAACAAGCGTATGTATGCAGGAAATATTGGTGCAGGGTGCGCACATATTCAAAAAATGGGTTTTTTAGAAGAGCAACTCAGTGGTGGATTGGAAACAAAATGAAAGTAAGAGGGCCAAAGGCCAGGTATGCAAGTGTAGAGGAATTTAGGGTTATAACAAGTATATGTGGTTGTGATGTTCTTCTTGTAGGCTGTGAGGATGACCACCTTTGAAAACCAATCAACGGCCACAAATACAAAATCATTTCCTTTCTTGGTGGATGGAAGGCCAGACATGTAATCCATTGAGATGGATTCCCAAGGCTTCTCGAGAGTAAGAAGATGGGTGTATAAGCCTTGCTTATTGATGGGTGTCTTGGAAAAGGCACATGCAGTGCAAGATCTGATATATTTCTGACGTCCTATCGAATTTTTGGCCAACAAAAATGTTTATGTAGAACGACCACAATTTTCTTTATGCCAAAATGTCCTTCCATCTGACTATAGTGGGATTCCCAAATCAGCTTTGCACGCTCGCTTCCAGGACCATAGAGATGGCTGATATGGAATAACAGTCCATCCTAAATGTGAAAATTGGTGACATTTGCACTTGTACCCAAGAGCTGATAGGTGGTGGTGAAGTCTGTATCTTGCTGATAAAGTTGGAGCCACTCAGATGCCCCATGTCCATAGGAATGGAGCACAGTGGTGAGTGAAACCATGGGAGGTCAATAGAGGAAGTCAATGACATGATTTGTGCTCCCTATATTATACTTGATGTTAATATGGAACTGTTGCAGGTAGGTGGACCACTTCTGATGGCGACCATTTTGCAACTTCCTATGTGTCTACATGAACTACAGAGGCTTGTGATCAGTGTGGATCATCATCTCCTTTCCCAGAATGTAATGTTTCCAATGAAGACATGCTTGTACAATAGAATACATTTCCTTTTCATAGGTGGGGTATTTCCAAACAGTATTTGAGAGTGTCTCACAATGGTATTCCATCATATGACCATGCTGAGTGAGAATTGTGCCTACAACACAGTCATATGCATTAGTCTCAATCTCGAATGATTGTTTCATATTAGGCGAGGAGAGTACTGGATTTGAGCACAAGCGATCATTCAGATCATCAAATGATTGTTGTTGTTCCTCCCCCCACATGAACTTTTCTCTTCCACCTCCCTTAGTTACTTGGCTGAGGGCCCATGCAATATGGGATAATCCCAACATGAATCGTCGGTAGAAGTTGGTCAGTGCCAAGAAGTTATGAATCTCGTTTAGTGTGGTTGGGGCTGACCAGTCACGAATGACTTGGATCTTAGTTGGATCAACATGTACCCCATGCTCATCAACAATGTAGCCCAAGTATTGGAACATGTTCATGCCAAAGGATCATTTTTCCAAGTTGGCATATAGCTTTTGTTGTCACAGAGTGCTCAAAACCTGCTAAATATGCCACATGTGCTCCTCCCAAGTTCTACTGAAGATGAGGATGTCATCCAAATTTACCACCACAAAAGAGTTGGTGAAGGGTCTCAATACATCATCTATCAACCTCATAAAAGTGGTCGGTGCATTTGTTATGCCAAAGGGCATGACCAGCCATTTGAAGAGACCTTCTTTAGATTTCAAAGTTGTCTTCCATACATCAGTTGGTTGATGGGAACTTGGTGGTAGCCAGACTTTAGGTAAATATTGATGAAGATATTTCCCCCCTTGAGTTGGTCAAGAAGGTCATCAATCCTAGGAATTGGGTATCGGTTCCTGACTTTGATATTTTTTAATGCTCTGTAATCAATGCAGATTCACCAGGTCCTATCCTTATTCTGCACCAATACAATCAGATTGTCGCAAGGGGAGGAGATGGGTCTGATGTGCCCCTTTTGAAGAATATCTTGGATCTAATGCTTGATTTCATCATTTTCCATCAACGAGTGACGATAGACTAGTCCATTAGGCATAGGTGCACCGAGGGTGAGATCAATTGGATGCTTGACTTGGTAGTGCGTTGGTACCCCAATGGGTGAGGAGAATATGTCTCTGTACTCTTCCATGATCCCATCCACTTGCTTCTACTACAAAGAGATATTATGTGTAGAGGCCACGGATGTGGTGACGACCTCCTTCTTACTATGAGCATGGATCAAATAGAAGATGAACTTCCTGGTCTATGAAATGAACTTACTGCATTTCTTAGTAGATATTAAAGAAATACGGTAGGAAACACTACCTATGGTATCCTGTACAATTGTCTACCCAAATTAATAATAACACTACAGGGTCTAGACTCATACAGAGCATGATGCTTCCAAAAATTTTCTAAAAGAACATCAAAAACTTCAAGGGGAGAAATATAACACAATACCTCGTCTTTGAAAGGCTTGATGTCGTAGGGTAGATGAAACTATTGGCTGACACAAAGATCTCTTCCTTGGTGAATCCAGTGGATGGTGTAGGGATGCGGGTGTGGTTTCATCGGTAGGTCCATCCACTTGAAGACCTCTACTGAGCTCATGTTCTTCTGACTACTGCTACTGAAAATGAAATGAAGCAGATCCCCCTTTACCCACATCTGTGAGTGAAAGAGGTGTTCCCCTTCCTCTGGTTCTTCTGGTTCGCTTGGATGGAATTTGGTGGTAGTGACAATGGCACTAGGTTCAACATTGATAATCTGCTTCTATCCTTCTGGATTTGATTCAGAGTTAGAAGTGGTGTCTGGCTCGGAATCCTTCAGCTCAACCACGAGTGGCTGCTTGGAGCAACATTCTTTAGTGTTTTGACAAGGTATTTTATGGTATTCACACCATTTTCCTGTGTCCTTCTTCATCTTCTCATTTCCCTTCTCGTGTTGCGGCTTGGACTGGTTGTCCTAAGAATTTCCATCTTTTCTCTATCCCTTGTTGTGTGGGTTGGGGCCACCTTTTCCCTGCTTCAAATATGATGAGTTTGCAAATCCAAACTCTTACCTCTTCTGCTTAAATTTCTGCTCGATCTTGACAACATATCTATAATCTATACCCAATGAGGTGATGTCCATAAACTCCATTTTTGTTTGAATGTATCTATGCAAAAAAATACAGTATTTGAGCACCAGATGTCTCTCAGAGTATTTGATACCCAATTTGGTGCATAGGGTATGAAAACTATTGGTGAAATCTGGTACTGTCTCGTCCCTTTCCTAACAGAGGGTGGTCCATCTGGTGAATTGGTCCTTGTAGCTTCCAACAGGGTAGTATTGTTCTTTAATGGAATCTCAAAAGGAATCCCACGTAGGGGAAACCATAAATATTGCAGATTCCTCTATGGCCCTTTGCTCAGAGTAAGTATCCCACTAGTCCTTAACAAGGGGAACAACCTTGAGGAGCGGAAAAGTAATATTTTCCCTATCGGAAAAAATTGTGGACCGAAAATACACTTCGACAAGATTCAACCATTTATCTACAACATCCGCATCTATTAGTCCTTCAAATAATGGAATATCAAAATTTACCTGTACCTTGAAGGGGGTTGCATGGCCACTTGATGAAGATTCTTCTCCTGTGGGCAGCCGCCGAATGATATGCACAAAGTTGTCCATCATTTCGTTCCTTTTTCGTGTAAGTGATCCCTCGAGAATTTTTTTAAAAGGATCTCCTACTCCATCATCTTTCTTTTCATCCCCCATGGGTTTTTTTCGATCTCGGTGCAATCGATATTGCAAATGATCGATTGGTTTGAGTCCCAACTTCTTGTACCCAGATCTTGTCGAGGACATGCACGAAGAAAAATAAATGAAGAGAAGATCGTTATGATACCACTGATCAAGATTTAAGAGTGGAACAAATTGATTAACAAACTGAATACAATACACACAGAGATATGAATAATAACACAGATATCCAGTGAACAATATCTTCTATTGAATAAATGAAATAGGTTGAAACTATAAAACTATAGAACTAAAACACTTTTGTGAATGGCAATAGCTATCTCTAAGAAGATATGTGACTTCTACATGCATTTGTCTGAGCATAATGATTACAATGAGACTATAGAGGCCTTTTTATCATTACTCAAGAATTCCAAAACCCTAGACATCCAAAAACCTAACCCTAGGAGATGAAACTCAAAATTTATGTGGGCCCCTATGGGTAAGTTGGTACCTCAACTTCTCGAGGTCGTAACGTTTGCATACGACCTCCGTTTTAGGCGTGTGATATCCCATTAGAAACATATTTTCTAGAACTACACATTACGCCATCAAACTTTGACTTCGTCTACATTTTGACTATGGCGAGCCAAAAAAGCACTATTTAGGGCCCCAAAACGGCCCTGGAAGTACAACAAGATGTGTTGACATGAAAACATACAAAATAAAAGAGTTGGATTAGGTGGGAGGCAACCAGTATCCACCTGGAATATGTGTAGGGATTCAGACAGTCCCAGAAGTGTAGAACCCATAACTACAAAGAAGTACAAAAGAACATGCTAAACTAAATATTGTCAAGAGGAGCCAGTTGGAATAGGTGGGTGGCCACCAATATCCAGTTGGATCATTGACCCAAGTGCGAATATGAAATTTGTTTGACTATTTCTTTGACTTGGTCACTTTGGATGGGGGGTACACCATATGGATGTCAAAATTGGTTTTCAACATGGTGGTCTCATTGAATAGATTTATATGAAGCAACCCCCAGTTTTGAAAAAGATGACAATCTTGTGTGCTGATTGAAGAAATCCTTGTATGTTTTGAAACAAACCCCCAAGACATGGTATGAGAAGTTTGATTTCTTTTCCCTCAATCTCGATTTTAAACATTGTCAATCATATCATAGTATCTATGTATTTCATGCAAATGGTGAATACTTAATTGTTTCATTGTATGTGGATGACCTAGTCATTACTGGAAGTAATGTTAATTTAAGTTTGGGTTTGAAGAAATAGTTAATATATACATTTGAGATGATTGGAATTGGTTTGTTGTATTTCTTTTTGGGAATCCAGGTATTACAAATGGATGATGGTATCTTTATTTCTTAACCTAAATATGTGCAAAATATTTTAGAGAAGTTCATAATGGAAGACTATAAACCCCACGATGCACCTTATTAGTCAGGAGTAAACCTAACTAAGGAGTGTGACTCTCCGAAAGTTGATGCTAAACTGTATTGATAACTTGTTGATAGCCTTATTTATTTAACTCACAATCAACTTGATATTTCCTTTGTTGTTAGTGTGGTTTCTCCATTTATGTAGGATCTACAAGAACGTCACCTTAAAGCCTCAAAGAAAAGTATTCATTATATTAGGGGAACTTACCAACTTGGTATAAAGTACTATAGTGGAAAAGTGAACTAGTTAGTTGGTAACATCGACTTTGATTGGGCTATAGATGGAAATGACATGAAGTCTACATATGACTATGTGTTTTGACTTGGATCTAGACCCATTTCCTAGTCTTGTAAAAATTACAAGGTAATTTCTTTATCAATCACATAAGTAGAATATTGTGGTGTAGTGCAAGTCAACATAGAGGTTGTGTCGATTCAAAATATCATGGGAAAACTTGGTTTTCCAGTCAAGTAATCAATTATGGTATATTGTGACAATTACGATACAATTCATGTTGTAGAAAATCCCATTGCGCATAGTGAAATGAAGAATGTGGAGCATCATGGTCATTATTTGATACATTTAGTACAAGAATATGTTGTGAACTTTTTTTATTGTAGGATAGATGATAAAGTTGTTGATATATTTACAGAGCCTCTCTCAGAAGCTAAGTTTTTGAAATGTTGATCTATTCTTGGGTTTCGAGAAGCTACAATTATGGGGAGGTGTACATAAGTAATTTCTCCTTTTGAATCTACAAAGCATTGTGTTGGTGGTTGGGGGGGGGGGGTTGTTGGAACAACAAGTTATGCATTTTGATCACACCTTTGAATCTTTTGGAGATAGCCAGTTGAATGAGGGATCAATTGGATGGTCGATTAAGCATTTAATGGGTTGGGGATCTAGATCAAAATAATTGACTGGTGTGTAGACCAAGGAAAATATTGAGTTTGTTATGTTCCCTAACCAATATATGTGGACCTTGTCTTCCTCACTTTAAGAGATTTGGTTGCATCTTGGTGCTATAAAATATGGCCTCATGGGTCAATCTAAAATATGAATGAATGAACATGTGTGTAATGTATTCTATATGGAAATATTTTTGTTTCTTACATTGCTATGTATGTTAAGCTATGCTTTGTTGTGCTTAAGTTCTATAACAATGTCTCTAGACACCACCACTCTCTTGAAATACTAGCTCTCCGATCTACCTAATCCTATGAATCACCATCAATTTGAATGCTACATTTTAAGGGATAATTTGACTTAAAATTATGGTAAAAATCTATAAATTTCAAAAATTATCTTTTGAATAAGTTGCTTGCAATGACAGTTCTAGATGTGAATATAGAAGAAAAAAAGTTTGGTAAAAAAACTACTATAAAACATACTCAAGCCTTTTGGAGAATAACACAGGCAAAAATTTACATGAGAAAATTAAAAAAACTAGATCCTAAATTTTCCACATTGATCTAGGCACTTTATCATAGTTAGCACTATTTACTTCCTTGTTTTTATCCATGCATATGTGATCCATCACTTCATTGTCTCTGGGATTCTTCATAATCATTAAACAACTTATACAAAGAGTTGTCAACAACAACTTCTCTAGTTTCCCCTTCGTCAATG